>JAIPMN010007784.1:0-25763 GCA_020650975.1 Apostichopus californicus
TCGCGCTCCGCGCTCGTGATGTGCGCTGCGCGCACATCGGTTGATTCTCCGCAGCAGCCAGGGGGGCCCTTCCTTCCCTGGACCCAGGGGCCCCCAGACTCATCGTTACACCGCTGCCCTCAGCATCATCAGTCCATCTCTGTAGTACACGGTAAGCTTGAAATCGACACCAGGCCACTTTCCTTCAGGGGGTAAAGTGGGGGGGGGGGGCATGCGGGCCCAGAGCCTAAGAAAAAAAGCCGTTCCATACAGCATAGTGCGGTCAAAGTGACGGGTTCAATATAATCAAGAAAATATATGGGACCCGCATGTCATTGCGCTAGTGTGGTTGTGTTAAAGAAAATACATCTATACAACTAATATGAGGCCTTGAAGATATATAATAAAACCATCATCTGTTCCAATTTTGTCTCTGTTTCTCTTTCTAAATTATATGTTGACCTCTTGTATTGTCCATTCTAATGTTGAAGAGGTACAGACACAAATACACAGAAAAAGAATAAAGAAAAACGAATAATTACTGGCTATGTTCCCTTTACTAGGCTCTGGTTATCCTTGGCCACCAAGCCAACAAGGTATAGTCAATACATACATTGCTGGAGACAGCTTAGATGCTATTACTGTTTTTATCGTGAAACCGATATACCGTTGTAAACAGTATCGGTTTCGCCTCTGGGCAGTCCAAATGTGAAGTTAAAACACTCAAAATAGTCACCTAACATGGTAAAAGATATTAAAGCGCAATATCTAAAAAAACAAAAGCATAACACATAAATAAATGAATCGATTATTTCACTTTATACTCATCAACATCAGAGCCAGATGCTACGATTAATTTTAAATGGAATGCGTGGAGGGACTGTACTGTAAATTGAACTGTAAAAAATAGACCTTATTGTAGGCAATATAGCTTGCCCTTTAAGTTCCGGGTATTTCCCGTAAGGTTTTCACTGCTTTAATAGAAAAATAAATCCAATGAGGGAGTTGTTATGCCGTAACAACTCCCTGATCCAATCATATGATCGGCAGGAAACATTGTAGACACGCAAAAGGCTGAGGAGGTGGTGCCGTTTTGAATGGAAGAAATAGACCGTTAAAGCTGAATGGCGCTAGAGTCCTTTGAAGGTAGCATATGGTTAGTTGGATCATGGAGGTCTGTTTTTAGCTCCATGGTTGGATGATCCAAGGCGGGGAGGGGGGAGGGGGCGGGGTGGGGGGGGGGGTGTAAAACCTCTTCTATTATTTATTTGGCAAATTGGTAAGATGCAAATATAATTTGCTCGAAACAAGTTAGATACATTGCAGAAAGTTAACACACTTTGCAGCCTGAGTTTATTCTTGATCACTTTTAACCCGATGTTTTCTTATATGAAAAGCCATTTCTGTGAGTGCTTTTGGTAACTACTGTTAGGTCTACTCTCGGGCCCTCTTTTCTGAGAAAACCCATAGATCTACCAATGTGTCATACCGTACCATATATGTCGGCCATCTCAGAAGGCGGTCCACCGGCCAAATTCGGCCCGCGAAAATTTTCAATCCGACCTGCGATAAATGCAAAATTTGGAATTTAAATTAAAGTCACGCGTTTTCGCTGCTAAAAATGCCTTCAGTACCTGTTTATGTAAACAGACTGAATTAGATAGACTTGTCGATATTGACAGGAGTCTTATCGCATCGATTTTATATCAAATTCACACTTGATAAAATCGATGCCGCAATGATTGCGGCGGCAAGTAGAACTGCTCCACAGTGGTGCGAATACAGGCGCGTAGCGAGGAATTTGCCAAAGGAGGGGCGAACCTGTAGGCAAACTATATTGGAGCCGTAGATTCGGCACTGGAAACTACCAGAGCCGTATATAGAGGCTTTGGAAACTATCTAAGCGTAGCGCCACCATGAATTGGCGCGAAGCGTACTAGAAAATTTTGGCCGAAAATGCGGCCTTCCAGATCGCTGGAAATGGCACTTCCCAGGCCTTGTAAGTTGCATCTAAGCATTTTCTATTTTGAAATTACTAGCGATATCTAAAAAACATACAAAAAAAATTGCTCAAAGGAGGGGGGGCGGTTGCCCCTTTCGCACCCACCCCCCCTTCGCTACGCTGTGCGAATAGAGAACGTTCACAAAGCTTTCCAATCTGGAGCGGTGAGGTGCAGTGACAGCACCTGCCAAGGCATTCTTGGGGAGGGGAACTACGGGGCAAGGCATATGTGTCCGCGTACAAAGCGGGAGGCCCGGGATAAAAATCTGAATTTTTTTTTGGGGGGGAGGGGGAGGATTGATAGGCCACCTCCCCTTGGCTACGTCACTGGATTAACCTCAGCTCACTAGGTGATCATTTTCTTGATGCCTCACAATTTAGAACCTCACTATATGGGGCAGTGCATGGCACAATTTGTCGTATAAAGATAACAAATTCATAGATTTTAACAGCTTGGTTTAAATTCAAATCATATGAGTTTATTTTATAACGTCCTTTTTTCATGAGCAACTTGAAGAACACTTCACGTTACGTTAGGTCCTTGCAAATAGATTACAAAACCATTCCTTAAGACAAATTCCAATAATGTGTGAAATTTCAAACATTGACCATAACACCCAAATCTGGGAAATCCTGCTCATTAATAAAGGAAAGGAAATGAATGAAAAAGAGAGTACACTTTAAGTATCAAATATCACATTCATGCTGTTAGCCAGGAAAGGTTCTGGGAAAAAATGGAAGGTCATTTTATTTTTATTTTTTTTTCTCGAACAGGCTTGCTGATGTGGGGGGGAGGGTTTGGGAGAGCACGAAGGGTTGGGAGACTAACGTAATGTCTGAACTTCACGAGAAGCACCATTCTCCTTTATCCTGACAAAAATTTCTTATTGAAATTTAGCAGCCTGAGATTCAGGAGAATCTTGAACCTTCAATCTGTCAGTGAGAGTAGTCATTCTCAGGATGAAAATTTTTGCTCAATGTTATCAAACAATTTCTGCCTTTAATCATGGATCATGAAGGGCAGGAACATAATCATTCTCCCATTTTTTAAAAGCGGGTTGGGGGGGAGGGGAAGCCATCTCCTCTGCTTCCCATGTCCCTTCTGGCCATCCCATGCTTGCGCCGAAAATAAGTTCATCCATCATGAGTCACATCACTTTCACAAGTCTCCTTTAGAACGTTCCCCCTTCCTCCCCTCCCCCCGACAAAAAAAAAAAATAAGAAAAATACTATATTTTTGACTGTTCGGCCCTCCCAATGTCAGCGGAACCGGTAATGTCTTTCAAAACAATAATGATGTCAGCTCTTGTCCTTCTTCAAAATAATCTCTAAATCTTCGATATGATCGTAGGAAGGTTCTGTCCTCTGCTCCCAAATTTCATTGGGTACTTGTTTCATTCTTTCAGAGTTGAATATATGGAAAGCCATGTCGTTAAATATATCTGTATGTTTAAAGTTGTTTTTGACTTTCTCCTCTGTCGTAAACGGTAATATCTGTTACGAAAAAAAGTGGAATTAGAATGAAGGAAACTAATATAAAATATATATATATATAGAAACAGAAATAATAATATTCATAATAATAAATAAATATAATGATAATAATGCAGAATTCAAAACTGCAAAAAGGTTTGATGCCTATCAGGTCGCATTAATTATTTAAAGTAACATTTTGTGTTGATTTCGGTAGAAAATTCTCGAAACCTTTTTATACTACAATCCAGTGAAATATGCAGTTAATAATAGTCAAGTTTTATCAGAAATAATGAAGTAAAAACATTGACAAACTTTATAGACTGCTGATTTGAATATTCCATAACATGTGATCAAAAGTATTAACAATTAAACGAGAGTTGTGTCTGGCCAGAAACAGTGTTAGAATCAAGTAATGGTCATTTAGTGACTTTTTTGTGGGGGGGGGGGTGGAGGGGTAACACTCGGTGAAGGTCTTGTAAAAGTTTCGGATATATTAATGACAAAACTAAACAGCTTCTTCGATATCTAACCAGAAGGTATATTGTCTTTTACAATAAAATGAGAAACATTTCTTAAAATGTTTGCATGTGAGGGACTAGCTCCCTACTAAAGAGGACCATAATTTGACCTTCGATCTGATAAGATGCAATATTGCTTTTGACTGCATCAGACTGCAAACAGGTTCTTTCATTCCTTTACAGGACATTTATTGTGTTAACCAAGTTATCAAATTTTGATTTGAAAGATTTGATCAGGAAAAAAGGATACAGCTGCAATATATGAGGCTTCGGAAAACAATCGAGCTTCAGGTATTCTGTTGAGAAGAGAATAAGTTCAAATTAGAAAACATTTCAGTTAAATTTTTGTTGGATTCACTTTAAAATAATAAAATCTTAAAAGTTATTCTTGGGTAGCATGGCATTCATACCAGTTCAGAAGAGTAATTAAGATGCACATTGTTCCCACCCCCCCCCCCTTGAGATGTATGTCACTCGTCAAGCCGCCCCCTATCTACATTAAGTTCGCAAAATTTTGCCATAATTCTATGAAAAAGGGAAAAAAGATGCACTTAAGGAAACAGTTGCTCCGTTAGTATTTCTCTTGAAATTCTTCGCTCTTACTAGATATAGAATATAATCCTGAAATCCCTTTGCTGCCCGTTTTATATATTTCATATTTACAAGTTTTTAAATATTTGGATATTTTTCAAATGAAACTGGGATTTGATCCCTGGTAAGACTAGATGCAGGGTACTGCAGCTTTTGACTGACAGAATCTCTAGGAATTTTCCTACATGATATGGTCATCAAATTGATCGCACTGAACTCGCAGCAATTCTACGGCCAAATGTTCGATATCACGTGTGAAATCTTTTCTTCTCTCAGTAAAAAAAAAACTCTCTCGTGTCAGCTGATGTATAAAGCGGGCGACCGACTTACTTACTATTAATCATCCTTACTTTGTCTTTATTTAAAAGACAGAAAAAAATATTTAAATTATTTTCAACAATTTTTTGCAATTTACCTCTCATGAAAAGAAGAGAAGCTATTCCCGAGAATGATCAGATTGTGAAGGTTGTCGTTTCCCCAGTTGGCCCACAATGCATTGTTATAAAGAGGCTTTCCACAATGAGGCATGAAGAGTAATGTTGGCTCCTTGCAGACTCTTTTTCCTTCCTTTGGATCAAATAAACATATACGTAGAAAATAAATTGATGATCTATAAAGTAATATCCATGGCAAACATGGGTTCACTAGCAGACTGGCAGTGATCTCAGCCTAACACTAGCCAGCGATAGAAAGTGAGGGATTATCATCATCCCCCTCCCCATGCCCCTCCCCCATCAACACACACACACACATCAGAACTTAATTATACAATTGAGTGCCTACTACTGGGCATACTTGAACATATATTAAAATTTGGAAAGAATCACAATTCTTTTGCTACCCATATTTGTAGAAATTTTTGTTTCTTTTAACATTTTGCTCTCTGAATATGAAAACACCAAAGTTAGTTTATTTGTTAAACTTTGTATGGAAGCATACTAAATACTGTTAGGAGCATACAGAGGTTAGTTGGCCCCCTTATGGGCTCAATGGAAAATGCCCAATTGCCAAACCACTGACACCAGATGATCTGCCTTTGCTTAGCTCTTTGCTTGGGTCCAACTTAAGCAAAGCTTTGGTGTGACCAAGAATAATATGCTTTATTATACCTCATTTAATTTATACTAAATAATTGCTTTTTTTGTTCTGAGCGTTTTGCATATTTTGGGGCACTTATAATTATACTGAAAGATAAACTTTTTACTATATACAGTACTGGTTTAAAACACTAAACATTCAAAACTTATGAGAGCATCGGTTTTACCTCATTTTCTTTAATGACCTCAAGCCCGAGATCTTTTAGGAAAGCAATCTCTGACTTTGTGAATCTTGGATCATAACAAAAACACTTAGAATGGGGAACCTGTAAATAAGAAAATAAAGGAAGGATATTAAGTACACTAGTAGAACACCTGTAGATCATTTAATCAAATACGCCATTAGTGTCGTTACCAAGTTGAAACCAAAATTTCAACATGCTGAAAATCGCTTTTAAAATTAAAATATCTTTTTCTTGCAGATAAACATTATAAAGCTTATTTTTCTGTCGGTGAAGACCTTTCTATCACAGCAGGATCTTCCCTAGGGGATGACTGTCACACATTTACCTAGACTGTCTTTTTAATCGACAAGCATTCTACGAATAGCATCTTAAATTATTTCAAGTTCATTTGTCAGAAATTGCTAGATACAGTACAGTATGCTTACAAACACTGTTTCTTTGTGACGTGCCTTGCTCAAGAATTCTACCAGTAGAGACTCACACCTAACTCCATCGATACAAATGGTAGCAGGGAATGAATTTAAGAGAAATTAGAGTCTTTAAAATGTTAAAAATGTGCATTAAATGGTGACCAAAAAAGGCAGAAATTTTTTCGAGAGTTTTGGTATCATCAAAGAAATGATGCTGGGCAGACGATATCCTTCTGGCTAAAAAAACCAAAAACTTTACTGTTTTGAAACTCACCAGAACCATATTACTCAATAAAAGTAGGAATCCAAGCTGGTACCTAGCGATAGCACAAGTTGAGAAGTTTCCGAGACCATAACAGACGATGGAGGTGATGAATGATTTGTTTATTGGTTCGGTAATAGGTAATTGGCCGAGGTGTTCCAGGAGTTCAGGAGGCAGATGACTGGCTGGATCTGTCTCACTGTCATCACTGATCATCTTATCTTGAAAGATTCTAATGGCCGGGTCTGACTCAAGTTTCTGCTTCACAAGTTTCCAAGTTTCTAAATTTTAGAGAAAATTTAATTATTTTTAATGAGTGGATGAGATACTTTTCAAGAAAAGTCACCAAAAGATGAAAGACTACTTAGCATGAATAGTAAATTATTTGATCCACTCTCAACCCACAGGTCAGACCCCTTGTTCTTGGTTCTGGCTAAAGCCCTGATTAGTATTCAAGTACTTTACATATAACTCAGTTTCAATCCGAAAGGAGTTCACGAAGGACAGAAAAACTGGAAACTGATTTCTCAGGGATAAAAAAGGAACCAGACGGAATGTATAGCATGAAACTACAAACTGGGAGTACAGTGAAAAGAAAAATGAGATGCAAAGGAATTTGGGATAAATGGCACTCACTGATGGGAGAACAGGGAGGATTGGTTATAAGGAGGATAAAGAGGAAAACAATGCCAATAAATGACAGTACCTTTTAAGTCTTGAATAAAGTCACTTGGTTTCAGTTCCTGCCTACATGAAAACAGAATTATAGAAATGTCATTGACATCTTCAGATATTGTCTGCAATTCTGAAGTATTTTATTAACAATAAGGCTACAGCTAATTTAATTACATTATTGCTGATAAACTGTTGTGCTAAATAAGGTGCACTTAATAACCAGGAAAACATGAAAGTCTAGTGGCTTTATACCATTGCTAATACCTTGTTAGCCTTGTAGAGCTTCTAATGGCAAACACTCTGAACATCTCATTTATTATATATCCACCCGACAATTAAACACACAATTTGCTGATTCATATCTCAAACTGTAGTCAACAAAGTGTCAAAAGGCAGTGTCATCCTACCGAAATACAACGAAAATGCCAAATGCTTTGACTTGTTCTATACTTAATGACAGGTCTACTATAGAATTTCTACCAAAATTAAGCATTAACCTAACACTACTGTGGCCAAAAGTTGTGTGGAAAACGTTGTAATCCAAGTTGAATAAGTCTACATGATGATTTTCTTGTATTTGCATACTAACTACTAAGCATTAATTATTAAAGAATTTAAAAGCCAAGCCCTTGTAGTAGTATAGGCGGAGGCCTTACTGCCAAATCACAATCTAACTGTATAGGCTAGGGCCTAACGTTAGGTTTATCAAGTTTTGTGCTACTGACCTAGACTGCCATAATTTTACTTTGAGACCTTCTGTATCAATAAAGTCATCGGCTACATCACTGATGGGATCTACTTTCCGCGTTTTGATATTTTGACGTCCTTTCTTCTTTTTTACCACTTGGAAGCCTTCGTCGTCTTCTTGCAAACCTGCCATATTTTATTTGACCAACATAAACTCACCAAGCCAGTATGGTCGGTGAAGGAGTACTCTAGGATTTCGCGTAATTGCTATACTAGTGCACTTTGAATGCCTAACATGTGAACTGCCTGATGTGAATGGGGGAATTTCCCGTGTTGGATAAGGGGTTTACCCTGATTTAAGAAATAACTGTCGCCAGTGGCGTAACGTTTCCATGGTGGTGGTGGGGGAGTTGGCGAATGAGTAGGAACAGGGGTACATCTGTGGACACTTCTACAGTGATCCATACTGTATGTTGGCCGGTAAGTTGACTAACAAAAAGAAAACATGGAGAGAGAATACCCATGAGGAATTCAGTCTTGCTAAATTGTATTAATATAAACCCGCATGTATTGAATAGTAGTTATAGTACAATATAAATATCAATAATATTATGCATAGTTTTAATTAAAATGTTGCACAATTGCAGCTAGCATGTTACAAGCTGCAAAGTAGCAGGCACTTGGAGTCTTTGCATGAGCACACACACATGAATACACATTTTATTCAAATACAGAATCTGTCTTTAAAAGTATAACAACAATAGATTGGTGCAGGAACAGGTGAGGGGCATTGGGGGGGGGGGGAGGAGGGGCATTGGAGGAATGTACACCCCACTTTCATGAAAAATGTTGAACGTGCCTATTTTGAAAATGAAATGAGCTCCCTTTGGAATTTTTTGTTGTAAATTTACACTTGAGTTTTCTTAGTTTTTGTCTGAGTCGTTTGAAATGTTCGTTAATTGGCACTCTATATAATCTCTACTGGATTACTTTTAGCATATTTTTCTGCAGTTGTATGGCCTAATGCATTGATGGGAATCTGGTCTGTGTGGTGATTTTTTGGGAAGCTTCTGAAAACTTTTCCTACCTACTCTGTTATGTCAGCTAAAACAATCCCCAAATTAAGGATTGGAACTGGAAGCTCAAAATTTAAAAAAAGTGCCCTTCAGAAATTGTGTCCCCCCACCCACTTTTTGACACATTGCTACACAATGACTGGAACAGTTACTGGAAAATTACAAAAAAAAAGAACAAACATTGGTTGAAAATAGAGATGGCCACCAATATAGAGCTGGATTGCTCAGTTGGTGGAGAACAGGATTTCCTAAGGTTTCTGGTACCAATTCAACTTAAAAGTTAAAACAAAGAATAATTGTACTTTTCCATAAATAAAATACTCATATATCATCTTTATTTAAAAGTTTTCAATAATTTAATCATGAAGGTCATGAAAGTTTATAATTCCAGTCTTAGAACACTTTGAACCTTTTGATGCTATTTTTTTTAATGCATTCCTCATGCATCTTCTGCCTCCACGTACATTTATCTTCGAAGAGACAATGTTGACATTTCCAGGCATCTTCTATATCAACTCCAATAGGATCCCTTTTACCTTTCCAAAACTGCAAGGATTCATCGACCTGCCTCCTCACCCATTCCTCATCGAAATCATATGATTCAGAAGCAAACGATATGAAGTCAGTCTGAGAAGTATATTCCGTCGTCAAGCACGATATGAGCTGTAAAAATTGAAATTTGCCTAACACCTTATCCATCAGTTCATTCAGATTGTTTGTTTCTAAGCCAATTTTCTTAACGTGGTCAAGTACTGAACCGCTCAGAGCTCTGTCCAATTTTAACCTAAGATGTTCTTGCAATGACTCTTTCCGAAATAGCCCCCTCACTGCTGTGTCAAACAAATGTTTGTACATCGACACTTGCAGCTTGTGTGTCTTTCGTTGCGCAGACGATGGCAGCGTCTTTGCCTTGACTCTTGTTTTGAATTCGACCAGTTCGAGTTGGTCCTTGTCGTTCCATCTTATCTCATCGATAATACCGCTGAAGAAGACACCCATCCCAAACGGTTCTCCAAAAATTGGCATCTCTCTTATCTTTGGCGAGCCGGAGATCAATTGAGTCAAGGCGGAATAAATGTTTAGGAATTTGACGGCCCAAGAATCTTCCCTTGTTACCACGGACACCTCCTCTATGTCGTGGACTTCGAGTTCTGTATTTAAAGTAAAATGGTGATCATCGTAGAAAATATCGACCAAAATCAATAACATTGTCATTTATGAAAGCAACTTAGAACAAAACAAATGAAATTGATGAGAGAAATTTGATACAATGGTTTTCAAATTTAGTGCATTAGGCTATAAACTTTGAAAACATTTTCACTGCAGCTTTCATGAAGCCTTCCAACGGAAAGGTTTACATAAAAATATAAATATGAATTTACCTAGTTTACTATGCAAATCGGGTGGAATGAATTAGCTTATTGGCTTTACCAATTGGACTCAAAGTGGTACAAGATGTTATTAATGTTTGTTACAATCTGAAGTAAAACATTTAACAATCTGCTTTTTATTCAATAGCCATAATAATTTTTTTTTAAATTTTAAAAATATCAATAAAATAATTACTGTACCTTTGACGAGATGCATGTCCGTGCCTCTCTCCATCGCGGGAGTTTGCAGGACTTCTCTAGGGACAGAAAAGCTGTAAACCAGTTGCTGTTCGCACCAAGCTTGAGCCGTTATATCTGTCACTTTTAAGTAATTCCCTCTGTAGATCTCAAGTGGTGTTTCTGCTATTGGAATGTCTTCAAAGTCCGTATCCACAGAATCAGTAGTTAGATTTCCAGGTTCGATTCTTTTGAAAACTTCGTCAGCATTATTTTGTGGGGAATTTGAGTTATTTTGGTCTACTTTTGTATGATCAATATTTGTTTCTTTATCTATCACAATTTTGTTTCCATCTTTGACAGTGTCACCCTGTACATTCCTCTTCTTCTCTGCGATGCTTTTCTCCGGTTTTCCATCAGATTTTTCCCTGTTGCTTTCGAGGCTTTCCGTTGAATTACTTGTACCGTCTACTTTCTTGATAGTGGCTTTCCATCTTGCTTGTTTATCTGGTGTGTCACAGGGTATGATTGCATTATTTGTAGAATATTCAGTCCTTTCCTCCAGCGATTCTTCAAATTTGTTCAGTGCTTGAACCAGCAACGCATCTTCTTCAGGGCTCATCCAGTCTTCCTCAGTTTCCATAGTTACAGTTTTCTCTCACAGTTCACAAACTGAAAAATTCTTTGGTGCTGGAACAATTCTTAACAAATCAAAAGAGAGGGAGTAGAGTGAGTCTTTTGGAATTAAAATGCAGAGTAAAGAATACTTTCAATAACTCTATCCTCTATAGTTGAATTTCCTTGATCATGACATTCAGGTATGTGTTGAATAAAGAAAATCATACCAGCATGGACAAAGTGTACAGTAGCTTAAGACTGCAATAAAATTACTTTATCTTTTATCAATTGATTTTCAATTCCCACTAGTTAGTGAAAGTTGCGTTGCTAAAGTGTTTCTATGTGTTCTGTTATCTGCTCTTCTTAATCAACGTAATCGGGGCCATGGCCTATCCTTAGTTAGGCAAGCAGCTCACATTTACTTATTTGGAACACATGCAGTCCTAATGTCATGACAAATGAATATTTGCAGTAGCCTAAAACCACTCTAACGTTAGCACACAAGTTACAATACATAGGCTATTACATTTCTACCAGGATCTTCGGCCTAACTTTAGAATCCGTACCATATGAATTGGAAAGCTTACTAGGGGCTAGGAATTTAGGGTTAGGAAGTAGGGAATAGGGTTAGGAATGGTACGGATTCTAAATTATTACCGGATCTTCAAACTGCGTAAAGCATACAGTAGGAGGCTATACCATCACATCCATTGGATATTCAACTAGCCACAGTAAGACCCTAGGTGTAAGCGCTATAGCCTATCTCACTGCCCTAAGGCCTAAGTTCTAACCATTGCCATGAACTAGCGTTTGGCCGAACCTACTGCAGCCCTAGAGTATAATTATATGCATACTGACCAGTTTTAGGGCAGTGTTGGTTAAAATAATAACCGTTTTCTTACGATTTAGGCTAGACGTTCGTATCGTTCTTCGTAGTACCTGGATGCTATTGTGCGGAATACTCAGCATCTGATTGAAAATCGCATTAATTTCAGCGAAGAAATCATCACTACCATTCTGTGCCAGAAAATATATATTTATGCGGGTCTGAAATTTGTGTTGATAAAGCCTACAACCAAGTACCTTACGTCCCGACTCTCATTGACAACAACTAGGGAGTAGGGGGTAGGCCTAGGTTAGGCCAGAGTTGTACATGTCTGTACGTGTATCCGTTAGCCGTCCTTATACTTCTGTTGTTGTTGTCATTACGAAATGAAAATACTTTACCCGCCAAGACTTGTCAGTGCTATAATGACGTACAGGAAGAGAATGACGTCATTAAACTTGCGCGTGTCCCTGGATTGATGTAATATAAACAAAGTCCTCTTACTCATGTAGGTGTGATATGCTTTATATTGTAGTGACATTGAAAACATTTTCCCAATTAAATACGTAGTAGGCCTACACCTGTACAGTGATTTCAAAACTTCGAAACACCGACCAGGTCACCGTGGAAGACATGTTTTGACCGTAACCCCCAAAACTGGAACTCTGTTAAACTCTTGTAATTCAGTCAAATATAAAGCAACTACCGAGATTTTCATCACACTTTCTGAAGGTTAATTGTCTTAGCAGTTTCTGAAACCTTTGTATAATGAAAGAACAAATGATTTTTTAACATGTTAAAAATTTCAGCATTTCTAGACAAAAGATTCTAAATGCAGGTATTTTGTTTGTGACCGGTCATGCTTATAAAGTCGGACTTACATGCTGAAGTTGTCACTTTTATCTGTGATTTGCTCTAAGTTATGGGCTAGGGCTATACTCACTAACATCAGTTCGAATGTAATAATTAATCATTATAGGGTTTTACTCGAATTTTAACAAAATATCACCCTCAGAAGGTAACCATCTTTCAGCCTCTGAAGAAGATCCTGCTAGATTCGGAACGTCCGGCCCCCAAATTTAACACAAAAGATAATCCTCTACACATCCCATATTAGTACAGTAGTACTGTAGTTGGTAGTATCAAGTCTTCCCTGTCGACAAGACCTGACTTGCTATCTTGCTTAAATCAGATATCATAATGATCATGTTTTTCCCAGATATTAATATGGTATAATTCCCAATGCACGTTTGTATTCGGTGACGTGGGCAGGATTTAATAAAAAAATATGAAAAAAAAAACGTGGGAGGGGATTCCAATTTCCCCAACTGACTTTGTATAGGGGCATGAACCTTTATGGACGGGTTTGTAGGTAGAACAAAAATTTATGAAAGATAAGCCTAGTGTGGCTGTGGGGACATTTAATTGCGGATCCTATGTCCCCTACAGTCCTTCTCTAGGACAAAAAAAAAGAATGTTTATAGACCTCACATGGTGCATTCTGCATATTTGGCTAATAATATACAGGTTTATGATTAGTTTTCAATTCAAGGTTATTTGCTAATAAAGACTCAGTGCTGAATTTTTGACTGAATTATTGCCCTGCCTGCATGATGATGGAGATTTTCCCACCCCACCCACCCCCCCCCAGCCCCCCTTTGAGCAAACTTTGTTTAACTCAGCTCTTGAAATATGATAGACAATTCAAGTGCAAAAGAAGAAAAAGTCTGAATTTTTTTTCCACCTTTATTTTTGTTTCACAAATATTAATGAACCAGCTGTCCCCATATCAAGTATTTTGTAATATCTTGGTAAAGGAAAAACATATCTGTCCTCATGGTATCATTCTGATACTGGAAGGATGCATGTGCATTTTAACCATGATATCTTACAGATTTATGGTGATCGTGGTAGCTCAATATAGTTGCATCCCGATCCCATTTATCGAACGTACAGGGTGCGTAATATCTTTATGAAACATTTGATTACATTTCTGGGAAGGCCCTCTTAGAAATTGGCACTAAATGAATAATAGTAACCAGTAAATTTGCTATATGTTTTATGTCACTTTGAAGGATTCATGTTTTGATAATACTCAGACGGCAAGAAATGGTCGCATAAATGTTGAGTGAGGATCGAAAGCACCCTCCATGCTCCCCACCCCCCCACCCCACAAACATGTACTTTGAAAGGGGGTTATTATACTTTGTAGCAGTGCACTTAAGGTTATATTTGTTCGGAGTCTCTGTGGTATGTGTATAAGATGTGAAATGGATTCAGTGGTTTCAACCAGCCAGCCTCTCAAAGTTCTCTACACATTATTACGAACATTATCTGACAAAGTGATAACTCAACAAAAGAGGGTTTTTTTTTAATTTATTTAATTGATAAATGCTTAGGTAGTACGTTATACTAAAACAAGTTAATAATTTAATTTAAATAAATTATATGCAGAACCCAAAACATACAGACTGAGAATTTGAAAAGACTCATGACCGAATTTATTACTTTGGTTTCACAGGACAACAAAATAGTACACTTTCCAAATATTTAGCAGAATGCTACAAGATTGTTCGACATTGAAAAGCTGAGCAACAGTGGCATTTCTGAATTCTCGTCCCCATCCCTCCCCTCCCCCCCACACTTCCTCTCCCATTCCTTTCCCAGTGCAGTTTCATTTGCCACTAACGGCGTGCTTCGACTGTTAACCACTCCTTGTAGAACATATGCCACTGGCAAGGTTTGCTGTTCGATGACAAGATGTTGAGAAAACTCGACATACAACGACTTCTCTCTCAAATACTGCCGGACAATTTATGCTTTAAACATTCTGTTTTCTTTCCTGTACACGGACACATAATTCACAGAGCAATTTCTGATGCAGTTGTGAACACATCCCTCTCATTGACCAATCAACCATTTCGACCATTGGCTGAAATGACCACCATCGTTGATCCTATTTCAGGATATATATGTATGTATGTATGCATGTATGAATGTATGTATTTTAGATCCTCCTGCAAGCAGGAACTCGCATAGAAGCCTTATTGGCTTATCAAAGCCGCAAGCTGACCGAAGTCAGTCTCTTACATTCATATTTAACGTCCATGATTATGAATTGTCAATTGTCAACAACTCTGTAACTGGACGACAAACATTAATCTTGGAGTGACTCAAACCGGGGACCTTATGATTGGAGCTAACACTCTACGATTGTGTATATTGTGTATATATATGAAAACACAGAATCTCAGTAGCCTTTTTTCTCAGCTATACCTTGAAGGTCCCATTCAGCTCTCCATTCGTCGATGCCAAGCAGACAATGATCCGTCCTCCAGCCTCTCTCTTCCACCTCGGTTAGAAACTGAGGGAAGAGTCTGTCACAGAGCTCGGCCGACGTACGCTCTATTTCCCATTCATGGAAAGAACTGGGTTCTGTAAAACCCCGAAAAAAGTGTAAAAGAAAATAGTTATTTCAAGGAGTTAATTACCTTTTCTAACAAAGGAGACACCACCTGTGAGATATATATCCTGTTTCCTGGTTTGAACTGTCACTGTTTATATTAAACACATCTAATATGATACACTTTGAGTAAAGAAACTGACAATTTACAAAATAATTGAAAATGGAAATTTGTCAATTTTATCAAAGTTTCTCTTATAAGAATACACTACTTCAATTGATCAGAAAACATTGGGTACTGGAAGGCTAACAAACCTGTAACTCCTTTATAAATGAATGCAAAATAAATGACAAAGATCTAAAACGTCCAATGTTTAAGATATCAAAAGCCAATCATCTCTCTTTTGTACGTGTCATGGGTTAAAGGAAAAAACAAGAAGAAGATGTCTCAATTGTTTAATTTGTCCATATTTTCATAAAGGCCCAAACGTGAAATACAAGAAACTCACCTGACACTGCAGCTGCCAATTTCCTTTGTAGGGTTTGATTTATAGTGTCATTAACATCCATATCCTAAACCATAGAAAACAGATTAAAGTAAGATTAAGTAAAGATTATATTTTGAGCTTGAAAATGAAATTATAAAATTACAAAAGAGAATTATCATATTAATAAAGTCAGACGACATTTGTAAATCCAGCAGATGCCGTAATTTATTTTCAAAGAGAGTAAAAATTGTGTAAAACAAATTGTTTATCTATAATGCAAAAAAGCCTGTGTAGGTAAATTTATATAAAAGTTATTAAGAGGGCCTGACATTTCCATCCTAAAAGGATATTCCTACGATGCAGACTGAATCAAAAGGTTAGGCCACTTATTACTTACTCATGCAAAAAACAACAGTTAGCTTGGAATTAACATAAACTCAAAACTTCCCAACTCCCAAAAGCATTTAAGAGTGAGATTGAAACAATTGAAATTTAACTTTCTTTTCCAAATTTGAAAGGGTAAGCAACGATCAGATCGTTAACACAGCTTAACACAAAAAGAATATAATAATTCAAGCATTACAGTACTTTGTAATATTTGCCGTTAGTTTTTCCCGAGTTAATTCCTCACTATTGTGTATGAAGGAACTTTAAAGCCCAAACATCATATGAATGAAACAACACTTTATTCAGATCTTTGGGATTTTATTCTGTTTAACAAAATCTCTGTCCTAAAGGGTAACGATCGATACTGAGGTTAAAGTCTCATTTAATAAAATAAACAATAAAGTAAACTAATTCCTGTGTGATAATTATGCACAGTCAGCTAGCATCACATGATTACTGAGCCACGATCCACCCGACCCTCAGAGAAGCGACGCTCAGAATATATACCAGCTAGTTACACTTAGTTCTCAGTAAACTGGCGTTGAAAGATGAAACTACTTTTAATGACCCATACTCACATACTTTCCCAGTTTCCCAAATTTCTGAATTTGATTAAAGCTATGGCAGATAATTTCAGCTTGGAATGCTGCTTGTAAATGGTCACGTGTTGAGCTGTTATGATGTAATATAATATTTATCAATCCTGTAAACAGAAACAAACAAATTATGGAATGCAGTTAGTTACCATGTTTGAAGTTTCACAACATATATCTTATCTTTGGTTAGGCTTGAACTTTGGCAGATTATTAAAACGTAAACTTGAAATGGAATATATGACGCAGAGAAGAAAACTGAGTACCTGCTTTCATGGTAATTAGGCAAGGCTAAGTGGCCATCTAGTAGGGATTCAACTCCGTTTTTCCATTTGCCACCATCACTCATATAATGACTAGTGAAATGTTCAGCACGCATGCTAATACAGCGGTCCATAAACTTTTAGGTCCATGGCCCAGTATCTTCTATTAGGGTTGAGTCATGACCCACTAGACCCCCACCCCTCAGGATGAACACTCATAATACTTGTAACAATTAACATGATGTGACAAAATAAAACCTAATCGATGCTCAGTACTGCAGACAAACTGTTTGACATCTGGAAAAAATCTTGCAACCCACTGAAATATTTCCTAACTTTTGGGCCATGTTCCATACTTTTTGGACCAGTTGCTCTTAACCGTCTTCCCTCACTGTACAAACAGGTGGAATTAAAATACCCTAGGCTAGTTACAGCTACTGTGAAGTGTGTGGAGGAGGTGAAGTGGGGTTACCATAACTATGTCCAGAAATTAAGGTAACTAAGACAAAGTTGTAATAACAGCAAGGAAAGCCAAAAAAATTCTCAAGAGTAATTTGACCATCTAGCTACTCCAATTTGAGCATAGAAGTGGAAACTGTCAATTATACTAAAAATCTTACAACCATTACCATCTAACAAAACTTGTTGTCTTTTCAACTTCAAATCTGGTACCACTTTCAACGTCAGCACTCTTCAAAAAATGATTTTCATCCAGAGGGGAAACCACTGAATATAAAATCCCTCCCCACCCCCCTGATGTTGCAACAAATTTGAGTCCTCGATCCTTTCTATAAATACAAATTTGGGACTCTGACCCTTGGCCAAAATGATTCCAATAAAAATAACCCATCTTAAATTTATGGGTCTGAGCTAGAAAGATGTCTGTGACTTTGTTTAATAACTTCAACTTCAAGTCTCTGAAGTGAGAGGTATGCTTACTCTGCCTTGGAATGCATCTCAGGAGATATAAAGGATTCTTGGATGATTTACTGGCCTGTTTCAGATCATCCAGACTAAAATAAAGGAGACGGTATAAAGATAAAAGGATAAAAAAATAAAAAATAAAATAATAAAGATAAATGGATAAAGACAGTGAGTAATCAGATTTGGGTATTTGCCTTAACTATAAGTGTCAAAAGCTGCCTTCTTTGATTATTTTTGCAGGGATATATAAAGATTAAAAGGTGACCATATTTGTTGCTTAGAATCCGGGGATGTGATGTTGAACCCCATGTTGACATCAAGGGGTAATATCTACATTATCCGTTGTAAGGGACAAGTGGTATATTAAGATCATCTCGATGCTTGGTGTTACTATGTTTCAAGGATGATTATCAAATGCCCATGTTTACATCAGTACATTCTCCAGAAATTTTTAGTTTTTCAAATTTCAACTAAACTGGGCCTGTTGACACCTTGGGGAATGATCAGTAACAGTACATGAAATCCGGAAACAATTCCTGGGACACCCTTGATCTGGGGACCGCCAATGGAACCTGGGGACCGTTCCCTAGAATCGGGGACATCTGGTCACCTTTATGTAATGGATGATGGACCCATGGATACACGACTACAATTATGATATGATCTTGGCCCTTGGGCGAGTTTGACTGGGCAGTAAACTTCAATGATAAATATCCTTTTTTCTTATTTGTGTTTGTAAATTGTGATTTATTAATAAGAGTATTGTACACCCTTCTCCAAAATTTTCTCAATTATTAGTATACATATTTACCTTTTAAATGATTTGTAGAACGGTACACCAAGTTTTACTCTTTCTTGTCTGAATCCTACAAAATAAATAAAATAATATAAAAAGAAAATGAGGAATAAGACATCTACTTGATATATCTATAAAAGTATTTGTTTAAAATTTGTTTTTGCTTTGAACTTGGCCTAATCTAGTTGTACTTTTCTAATCTGTAAAGAGAAAGTACATAAACACATGATAAAAGTGAAGATAAAATACAGGAAAATAATTGGTTGCTTTAGGCCACCAAAAATGTCTGCAGAAATGATGACATTATGCATAGGTAATAGAACAATACCTATAAAATTTGTGGGACACAAAAAGTTTTCTCTCCTTAAATTAACGTTCAATAAGTCTTTAAAGAGGTTATGAAATGAAAAATTTTCTTGTCTTAGAATGGTTTATCTACATTACTACAACACCATCCATGCACAACTTTCCGTAAATACGGCTTCAAACGCCAGAAATTCGCTGTCAAAGTATTCCCCAGAGACCTCTCGAGCTGCCACCCGTAAAAAAAAGCAAAGCTGCCCACCGCAGTTCATCTGACGTCATCAAAGGAACCATTTCAGCCAAAGCCGACTCCCCGTTGTTTACCGATACGGCGATACACAGTTTACTACATGTAACCACAACACTCTTCTCATCAATTGAAAATGTCTTCTCCCGAATCTTCCGATTCCGAGGAAATCTCTCAGGACATTCGTAAGCTTTGACGAAAATGATTTACTTGAGGAAGAAGAGGAGGAAATAGTTTTCGAGGGTGATGAAGATAATATCGGTGTTTTTCCCTATCAATTGAGCCCCTTGCAGAAGAATTGTAAAACGATCCCGGTGGCCGAGACGCGTCGCTGCCGATCGAAGTCCCCGAGCAGAACGGTTGGACGACCCTGAACCGAAACTGGTCGGTTGAGCATAAACAAAACCACCGTTATTAAGACCATCATATGATTTAAATTATCTCGAATGTCGATGATCCTGCTACTTAACTTCGTAGCGAAGCTTCTAGAATTTTGTATCTTACAGTGCAAGGAAAAAGTGACATTCTGTACATTGCAACCCTATAGTACTAGTAGTGGTAACATGGGGTCTAGACCTAACTAATAGACGTTGTATAACAGGCTCTAGCCTGTGTAACTGTATCATCCAACTGTTACGTAAAATCACAACACAACGCCAGTTTTACCACAAAAGAAAACTTGCAGATCTAGTATTGATTGTTCTTAAACCAACTGGCTTTAAAATTTGTGCGAAATATTAGGTAACCATAAAAAAAATCGTCATTTGCTGTATCAAGGAGGCCTAGGCTATGGTCATAACAAGTAATTTGGCAACAGTATAGGCCTACAGGCACTCGTAACGTTGTGTATGTGTAGTGTTTTGAGCGAGTCGTGTTCAAATTCTTCGATTTCTGTCATCTATTGGAAAAGCTTGCAGTAGAAATCCGTCTTTACTTGTGGTGGAGCAACCTGATACCACATATCGGCTCGGCATTTTTAACATTTACGAGATAAATTTACGTAAAAACAAACACCAAATCTCAATTACTACGGAGCACTGCAACAGTGTAATGGTGTGTGTTCTCAGACGTTTAAGAATGTAAACATAGTGTCTCGGAAGTGAGCTGAGTTCCTCGACTGACGTCACGCCGCGTTACCGTAAATACAACAATTTTTAGAAAGTTTTTATTACCCTCGAATTTTTGATCGTTTATTCCTCGAGGATGCAAGCTTCGTTTGACACAAATTGGGTATCATTGGAAAGCTACGAGTGTACAGAATACGATGATAAAGAATTTTTTTTTCATTTCATAACCTCTTTAAGTTTGACTAGGTTTGACCAGATTTCAACTATACTGACCAATGACTATTGGTTCTTGAGCATTAGCCTCTGTCGGAATGAGAATTCTCCTCTGTAAGCTGTTTAAATATTCCTGAACGACCACATGATATCTTTCTTGATTAAACATCTCCATGACGACACAAGATACAGCACAGTAGTTGGCATAAATATGAAGGGAAGTGAAGATAAAAAATAGCAGCCATGTCAGACTGGAAAGAAAACAAAAGGAAGAAAAATTAAACACACGTTTTGATCAGTGGCGTCGTGCCCATTGGGGCCCGGGGGGGCACGGGCCCCCCCAAATTTTGTCAAAGGTGTCATAAAATTTTGTCATAATTTAAAAAAAAAGTGTTTTCGAACAGTGTCACGACTGAATTTCTTGTAGGGCCTACGAGAAATCGGGCTTCTGTTGACTGCTTGGTCAATGGTTGTTGATATTCAGTCAAACGAAAGAGTTAAATAATTACTGGTTGATAACTAATGAACCAAATGTGCCATCAACGCTGCCATCGTTGAACAATATTATATATACGTAGTCCCAGAGTAAGTGCAACCCATTACCTTTGCCAAAGTCGGTAAATTTTCCATGAAAAAATGGCAAATATTTCTAAGCCTGTAACAAAGTTCGGAAAGTTAAGATAAATGTAGTGAACAGAGATTATGGGACTCCATGTGAACTTCTTGCAATCAGTTCGCTAAAAGGTCCACCAGGATAAATTTTCCTCGTGATCTGATAGGTAGTTTCGAAAAAATGAATAATAATAATCATTTGAAATACAGTCACAATTAACCTGGAAAATAATCACTTCATTATCGCACGTTTTACCTTAGGTTTCGCTACTTTCGCTTTTTCTGCCCATGTTTTCAAACGGCATAGCTCTTTCTTCACCCAGTAACCACTTCTCATGGGCATGGGCGGCGATCATGGATCAGCCAGCACAAAAATGTTTCGATTTCTTAAATTTTGGGCGCTTCTGGGAGACGAGGAAGTGTTAAACTGAGGAATAAATGGCGATCACTTCCTTCGAGAATATTTCCTAAAATAAAAAATTGCCGGAAATTTTTATCAATTTTAGGGGTGTTGCTTACTGCCATAAGGCACAGGAAGTGCCGTTTCCTGCAATCTGAGGGGTCTGCCAGACGAAAAATTTTCTTGTACGCTGCGCGCCAACCCGTGGTGGCGCTCCGCTTAGATAGTCATCACCTGCTCACGGGCCCCCCCAAAATTTATTTTCGCACGACGCCCCTGGTTTTGATATTTTGGAGAGTCAGGTGATAACACATTTTTTGATTTTTTTTTACAATGATTTGCAATGAACCTATCCCTTCCCCTCCTTATTCTGCCAGTCCCTATTCATCAGTCATTTTTTTCTTTCAAATACAAGCCATATGTATCTTTTTGGTCTCTTGTAAAGATCTTACCTTGCATTGCCACTTATCGTGGGTGTAATGATGAGCCCTACAATCAGCGCTGACAGGTTTACAAGTGTTTCCTGGAGGAAAAAAAGGAGATTAGAAACTTATATTGAAAGAAGAAAATGAAAATTGAAGAAAAATGAGAAAGCACAAACTAGGAAAGACAATTAACTTGAAACCAATGACTAAGTACAGCAAAGATATAAATTTACTTGAACATGGTGATACACATAAAAAACACACACAAACACCCCAAAACAATTGGTGACAGTACAAAAATGTGGAAGACAAAAGACTGAAGAATAATTGCATCTTGAATTTAACAGAGGCCACTGAAATAGGTTTTATGTTGTAAACTTTGTAAAGTGTCTTTACATATTTATTCCAAAATGGTATACCAAATCTAGATGTCAACTGTCAAAGGTAAGTAAAACATAGATATCCATGATAAAAGGGATGGAAAAGTTTTTGATCTGGGGGAAGGGTCAACTAGCTTGAGGTGTGCTCATCTTTTTATTTGGGGGGGGGGGCGGGGGAGGGGGATTAGGGTTTAGGGATAATTTTATTTGGGATACTGAGGTCAAAAACAAAGGTTCTGCAGATGGATACCCACCCCAATATAATACAGATATCTTAACAGTACTTTGTCCAATGTACCGTAAAATGGTCAAGGCGATTAAGAATTTGAGACTGAAGACTGAAATAATTTCACCCAAAAAAAAGGGGGAAATCTGGGCAAATGAAATTAATAATAAATTTGACGAGGTACAGCTACAAACGAGAGACAAGACAAAGGAATAAATAATTATGAGGTAACAAGGAATGAGATGTAGATGCAATTTCGTGGCAAGTAGATGAATTGCTGCTATGTAATGATTTATAAAATGATATCAGCAATTTTTTAAGAGTAGAAATGGAAAGGATGATAATACATACCTGACTACCGTCTTTAGCAGAAACGTCAGCCATATTGTTTCGTCTTGCCTGATGCATTGTGAGTGCTGCCCTCGTTGCTCCTCCTGCCACCCCTACGATTGACTGATGGAGATACACAAGGAAGGGCAAAATTAATTTTTGATAAAGGGGGGGGGGGAGGGAGAGGGGGGGTGGAGGGGAAGTGAAATAAGGCAGAGTAAGTTAAATGAATTCCAAGAAATGTTCTTTAAAACTCATTCTTTAAGTGGTGTGCAGACACCTAACAGAACTTATGGTCACTATGATAGACACAACTCATCAAGCACCCCTCACACATCCTTACGTTCCCCTTCTCCAAACCCTGTTACATCTTTATCAATATTATATTACATGTTTATTTCGTCTTTAATTAATTGATTTTTAATACCTTCATTAGTCCAGAGATGCATGCTATGAGGGTAAAATAGCCAGGGAAGAGAGGAGAGACCAGCTCCACACAGGTAGCTAAATCATTCAGTACGTCAGCAAATAACCTAAGAGAGAGGATACATCGATAAGAATGAAGGTCAAAGTCATCATTTGAGGGCTACTCTGGAAAGCAGTGCTTCTGCACTGAGCAGGACCTCCCTCATTAAAGATGACAATAATAATAATTATAAAAAAATAATCAATGAGGTCCAAGCTAGGGTACCTAATCCCAGAGTGACGATAACCATATCATGATGGATGCACTGATCAGAAATATAACCCAGTGACGTGCACAGGTTTTCAAAGGTGGGGATTTTGCACACACTGCTGAATTCATCAAAGATAATATTGCTAAAATGTTTCCAAATTTCTTGAAGTTTGAGCCCTTCATTCTTATTTCTAGATGTGGAGCAGTTTCAAATTCAAGGAATAAAATCTCTCAATGAAATACTTTTATGAGATGAGCAGGAAAGCAGGTATTAAACATTGACCATAGGCAAAATGGCATCGGGGGAAGTGAAGGACTAACATACCCAAAACAGTGTTTATCTATTCCCATTGCATCTGCCAACAAAAAAGATTAAAAATTATCCAAAATATCCAAATATTTTCTACTCTGTACTAACTTCATTCCAATCAAAACACCCTTAACCATTTTTATGTAAACTTTTTGGTGGTTTGTAGCTTACTTTTATGGTCTTATCCCTAGAATAATTTAAGGAGTATTTACCTCCATGTTTTGGCTTCACTGTCCAAGCTGGTTCTATAAAAATGAAAAATACAAATAAACATCAATATAATTATAAAGAGCATAAGCCAGTGGTTGGATAGAAATAAGACCACTTACTGAAAAAATTATATATATTCATTGCTCACAAGTAAATTCAGTAAACAATATATCTTTTAAAAGCTATATCAAAGGAGTTTATTGGAGAATACTTAATAAGTGATAACTTTCCTGGTAAAAATAGTAATAATCATAATAATCAACATTTGTATTGCACCAGTATCCATCACAAAACAAAGTCACACAGTGTGCACTGACATAACAGTTAGAAAAGGCAAAGAAGGTGATAGACCAAATAATACGATAACGATAAAATAATAGTCAATTAAAAGTTGTCGAGTTCTCGAAACAAACGTTCTCGCAATACGAAAGAAATGGAGAAAACTTCAGGTAAATTATTCCAAAGATGCCGGGTAGCAGAAATAAAACAATAGACTCATCGGTATCTGTTAGCGATATCTCAATGGAAGATCAATAAAGTTAAAAAACAAAGGTACCGCCACAAGTGCACTTAATTGCTTAATTAAGAAGTGGATCGAGTCATACTTGATCTAGATCAGATGAGGAGAATGTTTATTAATGATCATGTGATGGAATTAAGCTTCCATATGAGACATTGAAGGTGGTTCACACCAAAAGGGTATTTGTATACTCTAGATATTCTGTAGTGTACACATACAAGCTGAAATGTATAACACTGCATATTCCGTACGCAAATAACAATTAACTGACAGTTAAGACAATGGACAATTAATGGCTTTATAAGAAGTTCTGCAGAATCCCGCTTACTGTTTCTATCGTGCATAATGTTCACTATTTATTTCTTAAACAATGGCAGCTACCTATGAATTTTCATCCAATTCCAATCCAGTTTTAACAAGTAACAATTTCAAGATGACATTTTGATTTCTTACCCTCTGTACCATGCAAATACAATTCTTCCAACCATTCCTGTGCCATCTGTAGTAACAACAACAAAAGAACAAACAAACTATTATGAATTTTCCTGTCTTACAAATGTCATACGAATGAAGTCTTCAAAACACAAAGTGCAAAGTCAAAACTAGATTTCAAGACATATTAACATAAAAAATAACTAACTTAGGTAGAAGATTGACAAACAGGGACAAGTATGTCCTGGTAACATCTCTGCATGCAAATGGTCTTTAGTTCAATTTAGAAGAATCAAGTTTTCATCTAGATGTAATGGCATACATATATATGAACGGAAATCAGATCAGAAGCTAAAACATAAAAACACTCGATTAAACTTTTCAATGCAAGATGAATTACAATGAATCATTGCAATGTCAAAGGGATACTATCATGGAAGAATGAGAAACAATAAATAAATATAACTCACAAAGGAAATGGAATAGAACAAGCACTGAAAATAAATGATTTAGGAGACTTCTGAGAAAGTTTGAGATAAAACTTGTGGATCAGATTGTATGCTGGAGTAAAGTATGAAATAAAAGGGAAAAGATGGGGGGGGGGGGGGG
>JAIPMN010007785.1:0-11841 GCA_020650975.1 Apostichopus californicus
TCCATTTTTCTTCTCACACTAATGTATCTATATATATACTATATATGGTCTATCATAACGCGTGTGTGTATGGACGCCTTAAACAATTGTACAATTGTGCAATGGAACCAACTGTGGCTGGTCTTGAACTCGACCGAGTCGTCGGGAACATGACGCATTTCGGGAAGGGGGCGACCGCCCCCCCCCCCCACCTGAGCAAATTTTCTTTATGATATCGCTAGTAATTTTAAAATAGACAATGCTTAGGTGCAACTTACAAGGCCTGGGAAGTGTCATTTCCAGCAATCTGGGAGGCATTTTCGGCCAAAATTTTCTATACGCTTCGCGCCAACACATGGTGGCGCTACGCTTAGATAGTTTGCTACACTAGATAGCGCTACACGCCTGCACGAATTTGTAAAGGAAAGAGCAGATATCACATCATATCAGTGAACATGAAAATGCATGTTCCAGGATGAACAGCCTTAAAAACTGTCTATGTGTGTAGACAAAGGCGTAGGAGCGCAATTGGATTTGGGGGCTGTAACGACTTGCCCGAAAAATATAACCACAATTTTTCGCGCGCGGAGCGCGCGTTCAACATGTTAATGTCAATATCATATAGGCAAGCATTGGTCATTATAACGCATGGCATCGTGTACCGTACGGTCCGTCAAAGTTGCGCTGTATACCGCCGGATGCTAATGTAAAACAACGAAATGTCTTATGTAGATGGAGAAAAAGCATACAGGTCCAATTATGTCAAAACTCTCTTTTACAGTAGTCATGGCGAATTAGTCGACCAAGCTTACAACTTTATTTTAATTACCAAGGAGATCATTTTTAAACTATTCATTTCCTTAAGCTACATCATTGCTATTTATTTTTCTTTTTTCAGTAGGTGGCCGAAAAATTCTCAGCATATTGCCCGAATTTTTAGGGGGAAAAAATTGGTTGGTCCTACACCTATGTGTGTATAGGTTTAGAAATATATGATATCGGAAATATCTGCTATTTTCATTTCCTTCAACCAAGTTTTATAATAGCCGTTATAAGAGGTTTTAATATTTCTACACCAATAAATTAACTGTGTCTGAATTTTCGAAAATTTCCTGACCAACATTCTTCATCATACATCCCTCTACTCGTGCAATTTGACCTGTCTGTTAGGGGTTGAAGGAGGTTTTTCAATATTGGTTGTCCGTAGATTGAATTTTGTGCAAGATTATGGGTATGTTTTCAAGTGATTTTATTCACGAGAAATGGGAATTTTCAAATTCTGAACAAATAATGGGCTTAAAACCTTGAAATGTGTGGCTTTCGGATATTGTGGGCCGTGACGTATAGAATCACCTACAAAAGCAATGATCCACAGGACATTCAATTAGGTCGAACATGATGTGTGACTGGTGACAATCTTCAAAAGGTTATGGATGGAAAGAAAAACTATTGGGAAATACTTGGTTCTCAGGCAAAAGTGTACAACTGCTTGGTCATTTTCAAGCCCGAGAAGTGCCATTTCCGGTGATCTGGGGGGTATCAAAACCAGAAATTTTCTTGTACGCTCCGCGCCAACCGATGGTGGCGCTCCGCTTAGATAGTAATTCGCGCCCCCCGGGTTAGAAAATCCTGGATACGCGCCTGTATATCATTCATATATTCATATATTCTTATGTCATTCACAAAACTCTAATAGTACCATACTAATGTCATTGAAAGGGTGCAGTCAAAGGCTCCACTAATATCAGTTACACAACTGAAAACATATAAAATGTGGATTTTCACAGAAGAAAGTGATAAACAAAAGTTATACTTTTAAAAGAAGAACAAACTTTAGAACAGAAAACAAACAATCAAACATGGAATAATAATAACCCTGTGCTTTCGATGTAGTCTAAATGGTTAATTGTGGTAAATTATGTGGTAATTATACTTTTAAGCATATTAAATTGCTTCACATATATATGTTAGGATTCCATTAAAGACAAAAACAGGAAACAAAAACCTTCTTAAAGGCACTGAAGACTCGCCCCAAACCGTGTGCAGCCATCTGAAAAAGTTAACTTTCTGTTGCTTGCAAGTGACGTTTTGTTTGTTTCGCTACAAAATGCAGACAGTAATGAAACGTGATACCTTGTTATCTTTAGCTGGACCTGAGATGTTTGTACACTGTGCTGTGGGTATTGACCGCAGCTGTATGTACTGACTACACTATCGTCTAATTAACGACGGTAGCAAGCTGTGTGTGTGCATTTTCTGGGTTCGATGGTGGTGTCTAACACTTCTCTTACACCTCATTCGAAACTAGGTCAGATTACAGGCACTAGACGTTTCTTTTTGCGCGAGTCTTCACACCCTTTAAATCGCAGTAAGTTTTCCACTTACATTGCATTTTGAGCAAACACCAAGAAACCAGCTTTCAAGGAAATCCAATTTCATAATCCAAGAGAATAATTTAGTGTTCAAATTTTGTATAGGAGTTTTGAAGGCTTTTAATATTCCTTTACAAAGTACTATGGTACCTGCATACAAAAACTGCTATACATCTTTGCACTTGCATGGCAATTTGACCATAATGCATAGCATTTTGCGATACGGATACCAGATAAATTATTCCCTGAGTCTTCCTATGTTTTCATTAGCATGGTTGAAAGCTTTAATTTTTCATTTTCAGTGTATTTTTACACCTCTTTAGGCAACATTATGGTCATTAGCTCTTTTACAAAAGTGTCAACACATTCAGTAGCAGCATTACTGTACTGATGTTTAAGCAAGATTGATGGCAGTTGTGCATATTATTTCATAGAACAAGGTGAAGAACAAGGTAAGTTGACAAACCACATTAACATGATACAAACGGTAGAGTATGCATGCCTGAGTGATTAGACTTGCAAAATAAGGTTGGGGAGGGCGCCTCAGATCCCCTTAAGACCTCTTAAAGTCAACCTTACAGTTTTGAGTTTGCTGGTGTTGCATTACCAGGACCTTGTCACATTTTGTAATCAGTTCACCTAGCAAAATGGTTCCAAAAGTTAACTAAAATATGACAAGAGGTATACTTGCAGGATGTGCAAAGATACAGCCACAAAAACTGGGAGTGTTGAAGTAATTTACATTTAGTAAATAATGGCTTAGATGAGTGGAGTATTTTTTTTGCATAGTTTTAAATAAAATGATGCAACAAAGACCACCAACTTCCAATCTCTCCATCTTCCGACTTCAACTGGATTGGTGACAAACAACAAAATCCATCAAAATCTGAATCATTAAAAGAAATACATGCAATTTTTCCAGGGAATATTTTGGTGTTTAAAGCTGCATAGACTTAGTGTCAGCTACTACAACCAGGAATACCAAGTTGATTTACTGTTTGTTGAGGCAGGTTTAGAGTTTTGCTTTTTGAATGGCCTGCTGTTGAAGTTGCTTAGACATCCTTCTCCTTTCTCCACAAATGTCCATATATGTTGAAATGCACAATACTGAGAACGAATCAACAAAACCAACTTCAAGATCTTTCCTGTTGAATGTCGTCTCCATCTGGTATTCCGGGTCTTTCTTATAGATGACACAAGCGACAGATATACACATATAAGCTGTAAGACCAAATATCACTGGTACCAATTTCTTGCCACCGTGACGTCTTTGGAAGAAGTGTATGTACTCGAAACGTCCTGGCCAGTTCATGAATGTAGAATGATGGTATTTCTTTGAGAGAAACATCGCAACTGGAACACTGAACACTTGTTGTACTTCTTGTTGATTTATAACCACTCTAGTCAGGCAGTCATCAGGAACAAAGCCAACCACTGGTATTACAATTAAAGAATTAATTGAAAACATTGGGGGCAATCTGGATACAACTTGAACATCTTGGGGAGGGATGCCAATCTCTTCTTGGGTTTCTCTAAGGGCGGTTTCTATATCGTCTTTGTCTTCCGGGTCTCTCTTGCCACCTGGAAAAGACACTTCCCCTGGGGCTGTCCTCAAATTTTCTGATCGTCGCGTCAATAATACATGTAACTGATTCTGCTTAAAAAATAACGGTACAAGTACAGCAGCCCTTGCTCCATCTCTTTTGAACTGTGGATTTTGACTTATGAAGTCTCCAGAATCCTGACTAAGAAGATTCTTAGTAACCTTCTCTTTCGAAAGGTGATGCGAAAATGAAGCAAAACTCATCATTTTGTCCTAGAACCTGGATTTAGTCAAATTAAGTTGTAGCTAAAACGCGGAGACGACTTCTATTTCGTTGAACTGGACCAACGTTCAGAAATTAAAGTTACGCAATAGGCACGATTAACCCTTGACCTATCTGTCCGCGAAAATGAAACTGACTTCAGAGTTCAGTATAGAAAATAATACTTTTGCGAGGTCTACATCGTTCTAGAAATTGGTTGGATACTCTGTACTGTCTTCTTTTGATGTTGTAAGTTATATAATACGAGGTACTAATTTAGATATGACGCTTTTGTCGTTTCAACGTTTCCTCAAATTTATTGCCGTTCGATCGTCAAAACATTAATACGTTGGTAACACTTGACTTGTTGATGTTTCTAGCATAATGTATTGTTACTGCACTTCGCAAAAAATACTCAGTGTAGAAGGGCATAATTAATAACGTTAGGCAGTTAGGGCCTATCTATTTCCGTTACCGATGCCAAAGTGTGCAGTATTTATTGCTTGGTGTAGCCTTCACTTAGTTAATAAGGCAAAGTTAAAGTTAGCTGTAGCATTAAAATGTATCATTCATAATTCCCCGTTATATTGCTTATGTCCACTCATGATCAGCCCCCAAACAACACAGAAGCACAATTACGTCAAACTCAAAGAATTAACAGTTTGAATTTGGTTGTTGTGCCATTGACTTCAATAAAATGTATCTTTAGTTTAGGGCCTACACACCTATCTTTCTTTCTTGTTCCCGACACGTCCAAATGTTCACCTGACATCAGACATTTGGGTATGCTGAATGTAGATAATGCTAAAGGTTGTCTGAAATACTGAGTAAGAGCATTCCACACGAAAATCCAAATTGAACATTGAGTGAAAGTCTGGGTTTTAAAGTTCACTGTGTTTCTTTCCTTCACTTTACCGGAGATTAAACCTGGACACGAAACCAAATGTCACTGCACTGACTCATATTAAATTTGGTGGAAATTAATGCAGTTCAAAGAAGCAGACTTGACCAAGATTCTGTCTGGGTGAGTCTGAAAAGAAATATACATGTTTATTGATTCCCATTTCAGTTGTGATATTTACCACTGGCTATCATGGCGGAACCAAGCAATGAGAACGTGAAAAGAACATTGTCTGAGTTAGAGGATGATGAGGCTTGTATTTCACCATCATTTATCAAGTCAGACAACGTAACACCGGCCAAAAGGAAAAAGTCTGTATCTTCAGGACTTCCCGAGGTGTTTGAGATGGATGAGTTAACTCACGACCAAAGACTTGCAGCATATCTCACCATATTCCAACAATGTACTCCTGCTATGGTCATTGCTGCTTTAGCTGAATGCATGAGAGAAAATATTGCAAAGACTGGGTGGAGCGCTGTCTGGAAACCTACAGAATTCTCAAGTTTCATTCTGGTTCAGGTATTGCAGTCATCTTTCAAATTTATGAAGGGATAATATATGATATGATAAGGCTTGATTGTTAATGAAGTCATTTGTTACGGTACACAAGTATGCTACGTTACTTCTTTAATACATAAGGACACCATCACAGAAGAATAAAATACAATAAGAAAAATTGCAGCCATTCTGGTGGCATTGAGATTCAATTCGACCTTCTTTGTGAAATGTGATTGGGGCTTGTGAACAATCTACTGTAATTTCAGAAAATAGAATTCCTGAAATGTCTTGATAAATCTTGCATGTTTCAATGGTCAATTTTTCTCTGTTTTCCTGTTATTTTCTACAATTTTACAATGTCATTTAAACAAATTACCCAGGTGGTAAAATGGTAGAATACACTGAAAACAACGCAGAAGCACAATCACATCAAATAATTAACTGTTGGTGGGTTGATTAATGTACTATACACTGAGTATGCTATTGACTTAAACAAAAATCTATGGCCTAGGCCTAGTCTATCTTACTTTGTAATTCTGGTTTCCCAATTAGGTCAATAGCTTTCCTAACTTTTCTATCCAGTTCTTCAACTTTTCTGTACAATTCATATCTTCCATATATTTGTACATATTACTGATAGTTATTAAATTTGATAGCAAAAGTTGTTAAAAGCTATTTCCATTTATAATCAAGCACCTTGTGTTGGATAAGCAGTTTTGCTAACAGGTTTTGTTTTATATTGACAATAAATGTTGACAGGTAGAGGAAGCCCCAGTAACAGATGGTTTCCAAGCACTCATTAGGATTGATGATAGTGCACTGGCAGTGGAATCAGATGATGAAGGGGAAGGAAAGACATCGCGATCGGCCATTGAGACCTATTTAAGTGTCCATGATAACACAGTATCGTTGACTGAACTGAGTCCAGTTTATGATGAAAGTGGATATTTAGATGATACAGCCTTGGCCTTAGAACACTTGAGGTATGAAGTTATGAACCCAAATTATGGAGGGAAAGAATGTATTCAGCTAACTTTTTTCCTATTTAGGTTTTGAAATGCTGGACTTTTGGTCGCCAGTTTTATTACAAATTTTTTTTTTCTCTTGGTGAAGGGGGAGAGATAGTGGAAGGGAATCTGTCATGGATGTGTTTATAGTGTGAGATGTAATACCATGGTCACCAGTTCTACTGAACATTACTAATAGCAAGTTTAATTAGTATGCCCAACACCTGAATTGATCAAAGGTATTTGTTTACTATGTTAAAGTGTTTACAAGGGAACATCAAGCTGTATGTACATGTATGTATTTTAGATCCTCCTGCAAGCAGGAACTCGCGAAGAAGCCTCATTGGCTTATCAAAGCTGCAAGCTGACGGAAGTCAGTCTCTTAGATTCATATAATTGTCAATTGTCAACAACTCTGTAACTGGACGACATACATTAATCTTGGAGTGACTTGAACCGGGGACCTTATGATTGGAAGGCACCGGCATTAACCACTGAGCTAACACTCCAAGCTGTAAAGGGAAACAGTTGTTATGTCACATTATGATCCTGAATGTAACATTTAATCTGAAGGCCCCTATTTCATAAAGTTCTGATTATCTCTGCGTGGTAGATAGTTATATCTATCTTACACACTTAAGTATTGTCTTTTATGTGTCCAACCAGATTTTTCATGAAATACCTTTGGAGACTTTCAGATGAGGAAGATGAAGGAAGCTACAGTTTTCTGGAAAGAACTTTGGTACCCCGCCTTAAATTGTAAGTAATTGTCAAAGTTTTCAACTAGATATGCAAATTCAGACTTCTTTATTTAAAATATTAGAGGCTATACTGCCAGATATATGTGTATTTACACATGAATATATCTCCGCAATAACATTTGGGGACCAAGGACAAAGAGGAAAACTGATTTTTTTTTTTTTTTTTTTTCTCTTTCAATGAGAGAAATAAATTACATTTTAACTGACTGTAAATTGTCTACTGCATACATATGTTTCTCATGCTATCGATTCATATTGAGATATTTTGATCCTTATATCTTCAGCTGCTATGAAATGTCATCAGATGTACTTCCTGAGAGCCTTGTCGTAGTCTACACAGAATGTATGAAAGAGTACAAAGAGAAAAGAGTACTTTTGTCAAAAATGCAGTCACAGTTAAGTGACAGCGACTCGGAATGCGAGGATCTTAATGAAAGCCGTATCGCTTTAAACATCATGGCTGTTCATCAGGAGCTGGAGGCGTTGGAAACTAAAATGGAACGTATGGAGAACCCAACCCTCAGGTAAGTGAAAACAGATGAATATATGCCAACATTATGCAAATATCATCAGACATTACAAAATGTTTTTCAAGATTTCTCAAGATAGATTCATACATGTGTTTATTTCCTTTTTCAATTAAAATTTTAGAAAAACACATTTTTTTTTTTTTAAATCTTTGTATCATCTAAGGTGCTATTGCTTATAAAATCCCTGTAAAATTTTATTCATTTTTAGCTTATAATACTCCAGAGTGAATTTCATAGTATCTCATTGTAAAAGATGCATACCAGTTTTTTCGTACACGTCAGTAACCACAGAAATTTGATAGAGAAAAAAATTCAGAGCTACACAAAATTTGGACATTGAATTATTCTCTGTTAAAGTATGTTTTATTTGAATTTCAATGTATAAATTATTCAAATTTACAATCAAATCAAATCCATTAATAGCTTGATCTTTAGTTTACATTTTGGGAAAAAATCTGGACATATTTCCCAGTTAGATCAATTGCAGTCTTACAGTATTTTGAGTAATACTCAGTTGGCTTAATTGGAATAGTAAAATTGTGTTGTCATGGTGATGGTTAAATGAATTCAAATGATGCAATGGTGGTATATAGATGCAGTGTTAAGATTATGGTTGGTGATCTGTTCAGGATGCATTATGGAATCATAAGCAGGATTCAATCTAACATATATCAAGTGCATCGGAAGCTGGGGGATGCAAAAGTTGGAGGATTAATGCTTCAATATCAATTAAATTTCCATCAATTAGAAAATGAGCTCTGTGTATGGAGGGGTAATTGTTAAAAGCATGTATGTATGTATGTATGTATGTGTGCTGTGCAATGCATTATTTCATGATAGCTATATGTATCTGTATGGTAAATATGTATTGCGTACATGTATGGTATATTGTTAACAGTCAATTGGTATTCTGTACTATCTATACTGTATGTGATATCGTACAGAGTTCGTCATGGATTATCTGCTATATTCCCATGCCCGATTGCTGCACCCTTTGTAGTTTGCTTTACTCATACTGTTATTATTTACTTAAATACTAGTCGTCGTCTCCAAACACAGAGCCATTGAATAACTGAAAACCACCTGTATGATTTTCATCATGACCAAAGCCATACAGTACTTGCAAAACCATCAAACAACGCTTATAAGGGTGGGATACAGTGTTCGTACTTTAGATATAGATTTTTAAGCTAGAAAAGACTGGCAGGATATTTAGAACATTGAGCTAGCTGTGCAGTATTAGCTATGAGAGAATAGACAGGCTATGACTTTATTGAGATAGTGTCCATTATTGTTTAACAGCCATTTTAGTCCATCTATCGTCTCAATTGAAAGTTCTGCAACACGAAACCATTGGTGAAGCAGGCTGGTTTTGTGTAGAAGGGGTGGGGAAGAGACGGGGAAGATGGTGGGGTGGGATATGGAGAGAGTGAAGGCTTACATGTCAATGGTCGTGTATCTTAAATTGAGTTTTCAATGCTAGCAATGGTTATATGTTGTATTTAATACTACTTGTATTTGTATACACAAACACTACAGTCATACTCATACTGTAATTAAATACCTTTATACTTTTCCTTGCTGTACATTGCATATCGTGGCCGTAACCATACAATAGGGTGAAGATATTGCCGCTTGCACTGTCGATCAATGACAGACACTAGTCCTTGTAATATGTCTGCTGGTGTATTATGTACAATATTGTAACGTTGCAAGGTAATGCTCTGTATTAATTCCATCATTGCACAGTAAACATTCCGGGAGGTGTACACAAGTACTATAACACCATAGAGTGGTATGTGGGCAGTGCAGAATGAGTAGCCATGTTGCACACTGAAGGCAGACATGTGTCTCATACTGTTACCAATCTGCTGATAATTGCAGGTCTTGAATTTCGTAAATTGTAGCCACTTGATAAAAAGTGCCAGTGCCTGAATATATCTACTCAAAAATCCCACTGGCATTTTTCGAGTTGACACAACTAAGACGCATTTCTACTGGCATTTAGCCAGTGAATGACCTGGATTTCGAGGCAGACTACTTGTAATATAAATTGGCGTACATTAATATGTATTGTAGGATTTGTGGCAGAGACAACCAGACATAAATACCCAACAGAAATTAATATCAAGAAATAAGAAATGATAAGAAATGCATGGATTGGTCTTTTAGAAATGTGTAAATATTGTCTTTTGATAACAACGCTGACACAGTAACTTCACTTTGTTGGCTCCCATACTAAACACAACTACTTTATGACACATGTTTTATGAAGGAGGTCCTGTGGTGACTATAAGCCTACTGATGTGTAACTGTAAACAAAGTCAAAATATCAGGTCTTTACCAGAGGAACAAGTCAGCAACCAACACACTGGCCAGAGATGTAAAGGTCCAATACCATCCAATGCTTACATAGCAACTAAAGGTCACCACTAGTTTTTGCAAAAGACTGGAATGGTCAAGGCTTCGCTTACTCAATACCTAGTGTTTTGATGTTGATAGGATGAGCCCTGAATTACATAAAAGGAAAAACAAAAATGTACAAATGAATGCTTTTACCTACTCTACTTCATGATGGAGTTTAGCCAATGAAGCAGTGTTTTTACACTTCCTTTATCCATTGGGAACCTCCCCCTCCCCCCCCCCCCCCTTAGCCTCCTTCCACTGATACTGGATTGAACTCCATGCTACTTTACTCTTTCTGTCTAAATCCCTGATTCCAATTAGCACATTTCTGACCTCTCAGCTTGAGAGCTATCCATTAAAGTATCTAGGTGAGGGCAACTGTCAAATTTGATGCTTAAATTAAAGATGTAATATACTCATTAATTAGTGAAAGTGTGAAATTAATTCATACAGTTAGTAGCTGTGATATCATTAAAGAAACAGCTGAGCTTACCATACCATATAAGAGGGCAATACTGTGTTTATGCTGGTTGGTGGGTTGGAATATTAGTTCAACTGAAACCTGAAAGAATTATATTTCACCCTCGTTATCATCAGAGTGTAGCGGGTTCATTTTGAGGTCATATTGCCAAAGGTGGGCTCAATGACAAAAATTTGAAAAGAAATTGGCTATATTAATTTAGATATATGTTTTGTTATATTGTTGGAAATAATGACATAGCTGAAATGAACTTTGATTGATCAAACTTCCCTTTTCTACAGGAAATCAAGCATTTGTCATTTCAAGATTTAGGAAATGGCTTTGATTTTTTTATGATCTATATTTGTGGATGATAAAGTACCAAATTAAATTTTCTTCTGTCTATTGGCAACTATATAAATCAGGTCTCACACAGTGGCGGAGCGTCCATACAGTCAGGGGGGGCGGATGCCCCCCCTGACGGACTCAAATGGACTGCTGGCGCCCTTTTCAGCTCTTTACCACTTTTTACTTATTTGCGATTATTGACTTTTTTATTGCGCTCTCATCTACCTATTGACATTTGTCACATTTTGTTGGTGTAATTTCGCAATGACACCTATTTATTCTTCGTTTATCTGCAAATTAGCCAGGCCCAGAAAGGGTCATTTCCGGCGATCTAAGGAGTATCTTTACTCAAAAAATTTCTGTACGCTACGCGCCAACCTGTGGTGGGGCTCCGCTTAGATAGTGTCGAAAGCGCACCTACAGACCATTCTCGCCCCTCCTGACCAATACCCCTAGCTCCGCCACTGGTCTCACACATGTAAAGAAGGCAAATAACATCTTGTGGTTTATAATAATGTAGGAATCAATGCATTAGTTTTCCTTTAAAAGGCAATGTGATTTCCTGTCCTAGTCTTATACAACAATAGCACAATAAACGTTAAATTCAGACATTCCAAGTCACACGCATTTGGCGTGTGACACACGCATTTCCAGCCCTTCACACACTCACACGCTATGTGCACTTTATCACACGCAATCCACAAACAATCTCCGAAAAACCGTGTGTGCAACCATGGAGCGAAATCCATATAACCCTAAGTCTAAAATCAGGTT
>JAIPMN010007790.1:0-15201 GCA_020650975.1 Apostichopus californicus
CTGCACTCAGAATCTTAGCCAGTAGTGGTTTATATAAACACTGAAAACATCATTTTTTGGTGCACATGGGGCACAGGTGGCAAATTTTAAGAAGTTTGACATACAAAAAAGTAATTCATGTGTATGTCAATCTTTTTCAAACGTACCACTATACCCCCATGTGCATCATCAAATGAAGTTTCCATGGTTTTTATAAACTATTTCATGGTAGGAATCTGTATACACAAAAGGAACTACATGCACTGTATACTTTTCTAGTTACGCAATTTTTTGTGGTACATTTATAACGGTTGTAACACATTGACATACTGTTCGACCGTTACCTATTTCATGCGCTACTCAGCCTGATATGCATCACCTATTGCTCTCGTTTGGTTGTGTGGCAGGTATGACTATATGCCATCATAGGAAAATGTCCAAGACTATATATGTTTTAAGCTTTATGAAAAATTGCCTGCCATGTGATGTATGTCAATGTGTTACAACCGTTATATATTTCTGGTGTATGTCAATGTTCGCCCGTTATATTTCCCATAGGATTCCAATGGACCAAAATTTCAAAATTCAAGTAGGATCTTGAAACTTTCTATGCTATCTCTCTGCTTCAAATAACTAACACTCATCCTAATAGAACAAAGAAAATACCAATTTCAATACTGAAAACTGCATGTGTTGATTTTCGTGTTGGTTTACTGTGTAAAGGCCCATATATATATTGGTTTCATATTTGCTAGTACAGTAGAATGATTTAGTCCATGCAGTCATTGTAAAAGCATGAGCTTATTTTAATAATTATAAATATGTCTAGATAGAGAAAAATTGACCAAAAATAATAGAAATCCCAACGAATATGATGAACGTTGGAAAGACGGGTAGCGTTGCAGAGGGGTAGCATGATATTTTTAAGAGGGGGAATTTGTAAGGAGGATGGGGGGAAGGGAAGGGGGGTTGTTTGGAAGGATGAGGTTTTATAGGACATCAATGCCCTATGGTTATTTCCTCACTTTTCAGAACAACACGTTAGATTAATTAATGTTTGTTTATTTGTGGGGGAAAATTTATCACAATAATGTACAAGTCGGGCAGCTGTCAGAACTAAAATTGATCATTAAGGCCATCAGAGGGTTCATCAGTGTGTGCCTGTTTATACACAGGGGGGGAGGATTTTGAAAAAAGCTGGGGTCGTGTCCCTGGGGTCATTGAAGCCGACTTCCATGTAGAGAGGTCTAGGGGTCACCTCCCAGACATTTTTTTTAATTGTAACATGGTGCATTCTTGGACTTTAAATTGGTTTATGAATTGGGTCTGCTGTTAACTACCAGTGGCGGAGCGTCCATACAGTCAGGGGGGGCGGATGCCCCCCCTGACGGACTCAAATGGACTGCTGGCGCCCTTTTCAGCTTTTTACCACTTTTTACTTATTCGCGATTATTGACTTTTTTATTGCACTCTCATCTATCTATTCACATTTGTCACATTTTGTTGGTGTAATTTTCTGACAAAATGGCGATAACACCTATTGATTCTTCGTTTATCTGCAAATTAGCAAGGCCCGGAAAGGGTCATTTCCGGCGATCTAGAGAGTATCTTTACTCAAAAAATTTCTGTACGCTCCGCGCCAACCAATGGTGGCGCTCCGCTTAGATAGTGTCGAAAGCGCCCCTACAGACCATTCTCGCCCCCCCTGACCAATACCCCTAGCTCCACCACTGTTAACTACCTTTGGTTTTTTTTTTGTGTAAGTTTGAATTGGGGGGGGGGGTGGGGTGTGGGAGAAGGTGTACACTGTACCCGTCCTGTAATCCATGCCTGATACAGAAGTGTGGTCAGTGACTTAAAGAATCCAAATTAAATCAATTTTTTTCTCAGTTGGATATTTCATATCCTTCAAGGACTTAGGAGGACACCTAGATTATATTTTCTGGTTTTGAGAATGAAATCCTTTGAAACTTTGAAAAAAAATTATTTAGATATTGGTATGACCCTGTTTTTGTGTTATGGCTTAACAATAAAAAAGAGAAATCTGTACATAGCCAGGAACGATTTGCTAAGACTTTTGCTAACGGAGCCGTCATAGATCAGCAAACTCATACTGATAGAAGATTAGAAACTGATTTAGCCAAAAATTTGGGGACTGATCAGAACTGTTGTATATATACAAAACCTGATGTTGTTTGTTCAAGTGGCTGAAATAAAGAAAACACTTTTGGTTATTTAAAGAAAGAAAGAAAACTTTTATTCAAAGTAGAGGGGAATGAAAATTTAAACAGTTTATTTTGAAGGGTGAAGTAGTTTTCATTTTAAAAAAAAACCAGACTGCAATCTAACTTCTGAAGTCATCAGTTCAGATTGTTTGATTCCTTCAGTTATACTTGAAAAATTTTTCAAACCAAGTCGTTACAGCCCCCCAAATCAAATTGGGCTCCTACGCCTATGCTTGACACTCATTGCCCCTCTTTCCAGGATGAACCATTTCTGACGTTCATCGCTCTCATTTTCCGATCGTCTTATCCACGCTTGAATTCATCTACGTTGGATGAACGTTTTCCATCTTTAGCAAAGGACTAGATACAGTCAGTTTCATGAGCTTGGGTTTGCTTGGCATTGTAATGAAAAGAAATTCACTCCTTGCTCACATATATATATATATCCTTGCGTAATCAACAGCCGTCAGTCTAATATCTACACTGTATACCGGAAACCACAGCAGAGCTGAGGTAAGCTGTTAATCGACTCTTTGCGTGACATTTTGTTCCATGGCCACCTGTCTAAACATGAGAAATTTGTCTACGTCATAAACATCATCATCATTATCATGGAATGCAACGGCTCTTGCTCTTTCTAGGAACCATGTCCAAAGCGAGGAAGAAATCCTTGCAGTATCAAAAATGTTTTTTTCTTTATTATGATTATTTTTTTGATAAGTGCCCACATTTTTTCTAGCCTTGAGGAATGTTAAATTTTATTTTGCATTGTAACAATTGTGTCCCGGTTGCTATAACCTTGGATGTGTCGATGTAGTAGAAAGATTTGATGTAATAAATTTTTTTCTCTGCTTTCTGTCATATTGTTGGATAGATATACGTTCACGGGTGGGTTCCATTTTAACGTGACATTGAAATTCAATTTCAAACAGGGGAACCTCTTCGGTTGATTTAATTTGATCGCCAGGTGTCAGAGTCATTCCTGGAATAGCTCCTACAGTTGTTGCTATGTAATTGTGTGCCTCATTTTACCTGTCTACACACAACTTTGGCACTCTTGCTGTCATATCTGCAGCCATTTTTGTTTACTTCTCATCTCTTAAACCCTCTCTTTAGTTAGTATAATACCAACCACACATCCTTATTTTACCACTCAAAATATATCTACTGCAGAAGTTTTCTGTGGATTTAAAAAAAAAAAATTTTGATCATCATTTTACCCAACTTGTGACATACGTTCTGACATCATTGAAAGCAAACTGCTTAGACTTTGGAAAATATACACAAAGCTGTAACAGGACACAATATGACTGATTGAGCCGAGTTCTTTTATGACTTTAGTCGCATACATTTACCACCAGGAGTTGCTCAATTTATTTATTCTTCACAGATGTATTGTTTTCTTTTCTAGGTCTGTAAAATTTCATTTCAGTTTTTTTTCAGAAATTAAAAAAAAAAATAATAATCTGGATTTTTGTAATCCAAAATTTTCCCCTTTTTTGAAATTCAACTGAACAGTTAATATTCAGAGGCTCCATGCAGCTGCAGGTAAATAGTCTGTTTAATAAAAAAAATTCTCTACCGCTGCTGGGATTGCAACATTCCCGAGATTATTCACCATATCTCATGGCAAATTCTGTCTCTTTATTTGGAGACTTCCTATCTGTCAAAACTTTTGTCTCCCCGCTGTCAATTTTGCCTTCCTCCCGGGAGCCATGCTGCTGATTGTTTACTCCACGGAAAATGTCTGAGGAAATGATTAAATTTTGGGGGATGGAAACATCCTACTTTCTGTACAAATGTTTTCATATTCTGTATCATAATGTAGGTGAGGTCATATGCATACAGTAGTTCCCATATTGTGTGAATCTACAAGTAATAGCTTAGGCTAAGCTACCTAATACAGTTACCATATTGGAGAAACATCTGAACTTTAATGCAAATGTCACTGTTTTATAGACGGTATAATAGCGATATATATGTTTCACTAACCAGGCAACAAGCTGATAGGAATATTCATGGAACATTGTGGCGGAAGAAAAATCCATTAGGGAAGTTTTTACAGTGAAACATGTATATATGACGTACAGAGATTGCTGATAACCTTGAAAGACTGATTTCAGTATCGATGGACAGTTTAGCAAGCCAGAGTATGTACATTATCTGTATGCTATTGATGTACGCATGGCGAGTTAAAATAGTCACCATCAGGGTTGTAACATGGGCTTAAACAGGTGTCGTATGGGTCACGTTATTGGGGTGAAGGATTTTCCACAAGTGACACCATGGCCTGATAGGTTTTCATTAAGGATGTAATTATGGTAGACTAAATAAAAGGGTTCTAATGTAGACACTAAGCTGGGGCTAAAAATGGGTTTCTATTAGGGACACACGGTTTGGTGAAGGGTTACCATTTATAGGAGCACAGGATTGATATATTCAGATATGTACAAGTTGAGTAGAATGAGTAAAAACCTATATTGAGTGCATATTACCAGCCGGGGGGTGGGGGTTTGGGGGGAGGGTATCATATTTACTTTACTCCTCACTTATCTGTCTCTGATCACCGTAGATACTTTCCCAGTTACGTAAATACGCTACATGACATGAAACATGACTTATTTCAGCAATGCCGCCCACTACGTATATCCACAGCTGGATATTTTAACTAAAACTTGAAGGGAATACATGATTATTAGGTTATTTTGGGAACGACACAGGAAACATAACATTATTCCCATTGATATAACCTTTGACATTTAGAATGTGGTAAATAGTTTAAAAGGTTGAAAAAAAAGCTGGGTCAAAAATTGGCCTGGGAAGTTTCTGTAATATAAAGGAATTATACCTGCACAGAATAGAGAACAAGGTTCTAGTGTGCCTGTGGTTTGTTTTTGATGAAAAATTCTTATCGGTTCTCAGAATCTGCTGGAAATAGTTTTTGATATCGATAGCAATAGTAGGAGGATAGTTAATCCAAACAGAGGAAATGTTTTGTAATGACAATCCCTCCCTGGAACTTACGCAACTTCAGAGGGTAGTCCAATCGCGTGTTTATTACCTTCCTCGCAGAAGTCTGTACACGCACACTGCACAACAGACGACCTCATTCAACAAAATCTACACACAAAGCATCGTTTTAGTGTTAAATTTGAGTCATTATTTTCTTTGATTTCAACGGTCGTATGTATCAGCTCAGATACGACTTCAAATCCGAACCAACCCAGTTTGCTGAAAGTTTCAGTTTAACATTCAACAAGAAGCGATATGATTGGTCCACAACTTCGATTAGCACCTTAGGATACATGGTTGAACATGTATGGACATGATCTAACATCGAGTATGCTCCCTGTAATTTTACGATGTCGTTGAGAGTTTGTGAGATATGGGTAGACCCGAGGGAGTGAAACGTACCTAAAGAAGAGTAGCTACTTTAGGCTGAGGGTAGAAATAGACCTCTACTGAAGTGTCTGGTTAGTGGCCAGATGATGAAAGATTGGTACCTCTATCATCTTAACATACATAGTAATCATCAGGTGCTTAGCTTGCACATATATGAGAATTGAACCCGGTTATAGCTGTCAGGCACTCGTCACGCACAGAGGGTGTAGATGTACTCATCCAGTTTGTTTGTGAAACGACAGATAAATGCCCCTAGCGATTGTAACCATGGCAACACACGTGATCTAGGTCACATAGGCACTCGAGAGAGGGAGAAAGAGAAAGAGAGAGGTAGTAGCTATATTGCCTGAGTATTTGTCGTCTATTCAGGATCTCTGTCTCATTTTTATGGATTGAATCTGGATCAAAATTCCACTCTTGAAAATGTGTTGTACATATTTCCTTCATTCCCCACTTACCTGTCTCCTATATGGATGCACTCCGATCTACCCCTAGAGATTAAGAATCGGTGACAATCTTGTCAGTAATGTGTCCCAAACGACCCTCTCTACAAGATCCCTGCCCTCTTTCCTTTCCAGATATACCATTCAGAATCCTGACATTGTACACACGCTTTAAAACCGTTTCGTTCATTTCAGAATGATTGATTCAGAAGGACCTGGCCAAAAAAGTAGGACCACCGTTACTCTGAAGAGGGTCATTGGGAGTGTGTAAATTGCCACAATGTTTAATACCGATTGTTGTAGGCTAGGTATATAAGAGTGCATTGAAGACAGGTGAGGGAGGAATGAGATAAATGTGTACAGCACATATACTAGCTTGTAGTTTGATCCAGATAGGAGAGACTGACTGGTGAGAAAAGTCCTTTGTAAGTTTCCTAACTACTGTAGTAAGTTTATGTTGGTATTTTTGAGTAAATGAAATTACAGTAGTCTGGTTCTATATTGTAATGGTGCCCTTTAAACAGTTAAATTGATAAATTTGGCCATTTTCCTTGTTGGATGAGTTTTGCAGTGCCAATTAGTGTTGTATAGAGGTAAAGGTCACCAGTTTTTTGCTACAAGAACAGCAGTTTAAACTGGTCTATGTACGTGACCAGCTACTTGCCAAGTTTGGAAGGAAGAGGATTCCTCAAAGCAGCAGCGTTCGGTCTTCCTTTCATATCAGTCATACCATTGATACTATATCCACAGACGATCACATGTTCCGTGTAGTTAGCTCCGGTTTCTATTGAGGTGGAATGACTGCCAAAAGTACAAAACAAAATAACAACAACAAAACAAGGGATTTATCATTTTCATTTTCCAAGTTATGATCTTTCCTAGCGTACAATACTTTTCTTTCCACCTCTAAATTTTGTGCTCTGCTGCCTGAAAATTTTGATAAAGAATCGATGACATACTGTATTAAGGTCACCGGACAGACTTTCCGATTCACCATTCTCTCTACATCAGGATCGGTTTTATAAAAAAATTGCAGTGTGAAATGAAGGTTATGCGTTGCAGATTAAAGTCTCTCGTGTATTTTAATAATCATATATGCCCGGTACACATCCTGTTGTGAAAATTTAGCAAGACATTTGTAATTTGATATCACTTCCAACATCTAGTTTTGAAACACAGAAATTTAAACCCCAGAGTCTCAAAAGAAACTCTTAGTGTGCTGAAATCTTTCAACAGGATGTTACAAGTATCATGTGTAATGTTTGGTTGTTTGATATGGTTTACAAATCTACTTTAATACTCCCCCCTTGGCACTATAACTTCTGTCTTGGGTTTATAAAACGGACTAGAAAAAAAGAGTGAACAAATATCTTACAGTATATGTCTTCCACATATATATTAAAGGCACTTTGTCACTATAGCTCAACCTTTTAAAAGTTTGAATGGTTTTTATTTCACTGTTGTGATGTAAAATTAGGGATATTTTTTTTCCCTTAATTTTTTGTAAATATTTTTTTATCTTTTATCGAATGTCAGATTCTGTATGGTACCAGCTTTGCCTATATAAGTGTCGTTGAGTATCCTGTAAGGCTTCATATTTCCGTTTAATACATCTGCCCGGTTTTTGTAACAGGCTGTCGTCAACTCTATTATCAGATACTGGTTGGCTTCGGTATTCTGTTGAGACACTATAAAATAGTAGCCATCCTGGAAGCTTTCTATTCTTTCATGAATTGTCAGTTTGTTTTGCAGTTTGGTTTTCTTAAGAACCTCTCTTTTTTTTAAAGTGTGATTCTTGCCTTTCTTCTGGAGGACTTAACAATATCATTGGAAGAACTTTAGGTCACAATATATTGGATTTGATTTAATTGGATCAGACCGTCCTGTAAGTTTTGTCTTTTGGTTTGAAAATGGATTAAACTCACCGACGGACCGAGGACGAGGTTGAAGACGTCTTTTATGAGGGAAGTTACTCAATCACACAGAAGAGACAGCTCTACAGTAGTATGGCAGTGATGCATGTCATGGCCGTTACTGTGTGTAGTCCGGCCAGCCCTGTCTTGTGTCTGAATTAAGGGAAGCAATTCACTTAAAATCACCATGATTTCTGACGTCCTGTGTTCTTCGGCAGTGTTTTGAGAGTTGCCCTGCAGGATGGGTAGTTTTTGTATTGGCAACTGTTGAGAGATGTGATAGTTTCACTCGGTAGAGAGCAAAATATAATGTGTTACTGTGGTATATAGAAGATTAGTTCAACAGATTTAAAACCATTTTTTAGAAGAAACATATCTGATCTTGTCACCTGTCGTGCCAAAGTCTGTTATCATTGTCGTCGTCATCGGGGACACTTGGTCATGACAATCATGGCTACTATCGTTTGGTCAAAGAAATATGCAGCCATAGCAGAGCATCCTTTTAGCAGTGAGGACCAAGTGGTAGGTCGGTGTAAATGCGCCTTAAAAGCTCTAGGTTTTTGAATGTTTGCATTTAATGCTAGCTGAACTGAAAGAAATTGTCAGCTACAAAATGAAAGGTAATATATATATATATATATATATAAATATATATATATTCTTTGTATTATCGCTGGTTCAATGTTGCTGGCTCAGATGTTGTATCATGACATCTGAAGGAATTAATGTGTGCTGATAACTGACTTTTCACATTCGGTACTTTGATCGCTCAAGAAAAAAATTCGACATCATTCCCATTAAAAGAAATTTTCTTTCTCTTCTACTCGTTTAGTCCGAAGATGAAAGTACTAGGACATCGGAAACAGCCCACCTCCAAATACAGAGCCCCGGTTTGGCAAATACCCTACCCAGAGGGTTCCGATTGGCCCGGCCTCTCTCCATCGACGAGAGTCGTCTGGCAGGGAGGCGTGCCAGCGTTGGAGCAGGGGCGTTAGGGGTGCAGTCCCTGGCTACAGCATCTACAGGGTACCATACCAGTGCAACAAATGCACTCACTCTCGGGGAGACTACTAACCTGCAGAGGATTAGGCAACTGCTAGGGCAGTCGGCCCCTTCTCTCACCGCCAGTTTGGTAAGTACCGATAGTGTCCCACCGATAGTGTCCCACCTAACCAGGGCTCGAATAACCAACGGCACCTGCGGTAGATTACCAAAGGTGCCCCTACAACTTGTCGTACTGTCCCAATACTTAAGTCGGAGTAGGGTGTCCTCATTAAGATCTCCATCATAAACATTTAATATCAAAGTAATGCAATTTTGCTTCCTGTTAGTTTTGTAGTATACGTTTCTTTAAGGTGAGTGGATTGGTTGGTTGGTTCCCTTTCAAATTTTTGCAAATTTTGACCTTTTGAAATATGAAAAATTGCAGAGGTGGCATGTCATTTCCACTTGTTTATCCAAGGTCATTTTCTAAGTGCCTTAAAACAATTGCCTTGTCCTTCTTGGCCCTCCATACGAGCCATATGGTCCTATCTGATCTGCTTTCTGTGCTATTGTATGGCTAAATACGCTTTATGGCTACATTTCTGTGTTGTACTTGTAACGTGACAGATTAAACTGAAGGAATAAGGTACCTGCAAAAAACAAGTTGAAACTTTACTCCATTAAAAATGAAATGTGCAACAGGATATGATGACGATCTTAGGCATAGATTGTATTAAGTGACACGACTAAACTTATAAATTTATTGTTGCAGCATACCGTTGTATATCTGTTTAATTAGATTGAGGGTTTAAGCAGACTGGTAGTACCAATTAAGGGAAAAACAAGTGCGATTACACTAGTCAAACTTCCCTTGGTGTAAGTAGGATTACAAGGCTCTATGCACGAGTATGAGTACAATGTTTATCAAACGATGCTGTATACAGTACTACTTGGTATACAGCTATGAAAACAAATCATAGAGTACAGACACAGTCCTATGCTGGAATGTGAGTCAGATTATGGAACTAACTGCAATACATGCGGTTTTACCCTAACTACATATATATATAGCATAGCATACAGCAGCATAGCACACATAGCATACAGTAGCATAATGTAGCATAGCACACAATAGCATACTGTAGCATTGCATAGCATAGTGTAGCATCGCATACAGTAGCATTGCATAGCATACAGTAGCATATCATTGCATCGCATACAGTAGCATTGCATTGCATACAGTAGCATTGCATAGCATACAGTAGCATATCATTGCATCGCATACAGTAGCATTGCATAGCATACAGTAGCATTGCATAACATACAGTAGCATAGCATACAGAGCATAGCATAGCACAACAGCATAGCACACAGTAGCATAGCATACAGCTGCATAGTGTAGCATAGCACACAATAGCAAAGCATACAGTAGTATTGCATAGCAAACAGTAGCATAGCATACAGTAGCATAGCATTGCATAGAGTAGGATAGTATTCAATCTGACAGAAAGCAAACAGCTCAATGCAACATGCAGCTTTAAAAAGTGAACAAGCTTTGGTAAAATGTTGAGATTGGTGAATGTGTGACAAAATGAAATGCAATAACCGGAAGTAGTACCGTTCCTACGACAAGGTTTCATGACCAGACCAAACTGATTGAGTTTCTGTGGCTGTACTGCTGGCAATGTGTACACATAATGCATATATGATAAGGTCTCTGTTAGCTTTGAGTCCTGCACTGCCGGTTGGATAAATATCGAGCCTTACCCATCATGATGGACTTAAATAATTTCTGTCTTTCCTAATTTTCACGGAAAAAATTTGTATCAGTATTGTGATCATTTAATATGTGTGTGCAATAGATGTGCCATTATATTAGAGAATTTACTTTGCACAAGCATCATGATAATATATGTAGTACACTGGAGAAATTTAGAATAATTCACCTGGGAAGAAATTGAACTCTGGCTTTATGGTGAATTGGTAGTGACCAGAATGTAGCAGTCAAGGAAAGCTAGAAATTAATAGCTAAGAGTTGATTATTGTATATGAATTAGTACACTAGGTAATAGAAATTGGGAAGGCTTTATATTCCGTTGCTATGAAGTTGTAAAAGCAAGGGAATCCTGCACCCATGAAGCCATTTGTAACTAACAGAGGTTGGTTTTCAACAATATGTGCCTGAGTGTAGTCCACAAGATGACCACATTTAAAGCAGTTATTTTGCCTTTGAACAGTTTTACCCAACTGTCTGAGAAGTACTTAAAATAAGATGGCAATTGATCAAACTGAAAGGTACAGTACCCCTACTAAGACAATTTCATGTTTTAAATCAAATTTAATTACTTTATGTAATAGTAAAAAATTATTCATTTCTAAATGTCTAGGTCGCCCAGACATTTTTCACAGTAGTTATAAACCGTGCATCAAATATCAAAATGGTAAAATTGTCATAATTCTGGAAGTTCTGCATTGTTATTATAACAGTAACCACAATAACTAGTCAAGATAAATGGGAAATGCATTGCTATAACAGACCTTGGTATAGAAAATAGTCTCCAAAATGTACTAAAATCAAAACAAAATGCTATTTTCATCCCAAAGTGTGAATGTCCTTTCCCTTTAATACACCATTTTATAATTTATAAAGGTAGAAATACTATCTGAGTGTTTCCAATACCATATATTGCAATTGCATAAATTGATAAATATTATACCCCAAATGAGCTTATATTACATACCAAAGGGAAAGAAGAAATTGTACCAGATGTGGTTTTTTACACAAATATAACATACCTATGTTAGATATACTATATCCTATTCTGCACTAATGCAGTAAAACCCCTTACTGATAGACAGCTGAAATCCTTATATTATATAAGTACTTTATTCTTAAACGTGCATCCCACACTCTGTATTTATGCTTCATACCTTATTAGCCGTTTTATAAGGAAACTCATGTTTAGGTATGCCCTTCATTTCTCTTTCTGTAAGAGTAATTTGTACATAGATACCTTCACGTACAATTTTTTTCAGTTAATTTTTCGTAAATTTTTTCAGCCCTTCTGAATCCATCAGATCCCCAATTTAAATGAAACATTAGGAAATCGAATCATGGAACATCAGAATGTCTCTCCATTAGGACGCGTGAAAAAAAAAAAAACGTCCGTCGAATATGAAGGGGATATCTTTAGTTGACATTTACGTCATAGTGTATTAATGGCTATACTGATGTAGAACGAATGTAAAAAAGCTTTTACACTAGATTAAAGATAAGCAGGAGAATTTTTTATTTTTTTTTTACTTTGCTTGATTTGCATAATCTTGAATGCCACAAGGAATACCGTTTTGTGGTTCATAACTAACTCTCTCGTCTCCCAGTTGCTGATTGGATCTCGTTGATACAGTCCAATGTTGACGTCAGTTTGATATTATCGAGGAAATAAAGGGGCGCAAAGATAAAGAAGAAGGGAAATCATTGGAAATGTTACCTCTGTGGGGATAATGGCGACAGTAGATGGCATAGTTTGGGTTTTCCTTGTGCCTTTCCAGTTTTTAATCTGAATTAAAAGTAAAAATCGTAATTGTAACAGACAGGGCGAGTTCTGCGTTAGTGTGAAGTTTGTGTGTTATATCACCGTTACATTGCAAGAAATATCATGGATCAAGGGATTTTGTAGAGAGGACGATCTTGTTACTTTTCAAGGCTATCGTCTTTGCTTTTGATCCGTTCTTTGCTCTTTTTTTTTTTTTTTTTTCTTGCTCAAAACAAGTGATTAGACTGTCAAACTTTGATGTTCACTTCAAAACAACTAATTAATCCATGCTTTGATGGTCACTTCAAAACAACTAATTAATCCATGATTTGATGGTCAGCTCATAACAACTTAAAAGTCACAATTTGGCGGTCAGTCATCATCATTACTTTTAATTACGACTTCTTCGTTGCTTCTTTTTTTTGGAGGGGGCGGTGGCATTGTAGTTGTCAACTAATACAATCCAATGTAACCTTTGAATGAGTCTACAAGCATCAAGTGTGGGTTTACTTTGGTTTTTACATTTGATTTTCAGTAATATTACATCAGATCTATTAAATGTATTAGTAATTGTCAACATATTATCATCATATATATATTGTTAATCTTTCTGTCTGTCTGTTTTGTTCACAGAAAGAGCTAGGCTTGTCAAGAAGAGGAAGGTAAGAATAATTCACTCTTTTTCCTACATTCTGTGGAGAAATACGTTGCATGATAGGTCACATTGGAAGGTGGTTGGGACATTCATGAAATCATATACATTGAGACTTGTAAGAGTATATAATGTCAAAGGTCATCTTGTCCCCATAGCTACCACTGGTAGAAGAAGCTGGCGATCATTTTAAATTTTTTAGCTTCGCCCATTCCCTTCCTCCTCATTTCCACATTTCTGTTCCTCATCTCTCCTCCTCATCTCCCACCTGCTCAAAGCATCCCCCCTCCCCCTCCCACTCCTCCACAACTTTTGAAATTACAAATAAAATGTCTTGCTTTGATCCTGCCCTACCTGTATCCTATAAATACGCACTCCGATCTACCAAGCCTACAGACTGGTAACATGCTTGCACTGTGCCCCCAATAATCTTCTTTAGGGTCATGATCCCCTTCCTTTTGAATTCTTCCAATCAGAAGGTGTACCATCGGCTTCTTAACCCTTCCGATTTGTAAAAACCCAAACCAGTAAATTTAGGGGTAGAGATGAAAGTGCATTCCAGATGTGAATTTAACTGGAAATGAAGTTTTAGATAAATATATTCAAATACTTATGTAATGGAATGACACTGATCCATCTGCAGGCTTTCTAGGCATCTCCCTGAATTATCCTCTTCATATTCGGGTGTGGACTTGAATCGATTTTTTTCTGTGGGTACCTGCGAGTTATCGCTGAATTTACAGTGACACCTCCTTTCCTTCCTTCGTTTAATTTGTCTTATGAATCTGTCCCTTTGGTTTTTTGATGTTCTGAACTTTCTTCTGTTTTGCAACTCTCACAGGACTTGTCAGCATTCTTTTATTAAATTGGTTTTGTAAGAGAAGGCAATTCGTAATCCAAAACAGATCCTAGGAAGAAGTTTGAGATGGCATGAAAGGAAAATTATGTGATTCAAACACTAATTAAGAGATTGCTAAAAAATTTCTCCTCGCCTCCCTCCCCCCCCCTCCAAATCGATGTCGATGTCAACTTGATACTTAAAGGAATGTTCACCCCACTGAGACCCAAGGGAGTATACTTTAAAATATAGCCAGATTTCCCAGGATGTGTTTCATGTTTTCCTGTTAGTAGCGGATGGCCCTTGTTAAACAGAAATAATATATGTACTGTATATGCATCTCCATAGTGACAAACTGCAGTTCGTTTGAAGAAGTCACAGTGAATTTGCGACGTCCCATTTATTTAGGATTCCTCATGCCTTTTAGCCTTATACGAAAGCAAATCAAATCGTCACAATGATTTAAGGTTGATCAAGAGGGTGAGGAGGGTTAGGGGGGGAGGTTTACAATCACGAACATATACCTTGCAGCGGTCAGAAAATCATGAAAAGTATATTTAACTGCATGTAAGGGTGGAACAGTAAATATTAAAATCTCTTACAAAGTTGGTGTAATTCTGTTATTTAAAGTGCATTACAAACCATTAAAATATGAATGACAGTCTAAATCGTTAGGATTTAAAAGAATGAGATATGCACAACATGTCAGTAGCATCTACTTCAAAGAAACAATTTTTGTCGTCTCCTCAACTTAGAAACTTCATACATAGCCTACCACATGAATCACATTGGAAATTTTTGCCTAAGGTTAATATCACACTTAAAAGCATTTCTAATATTGTCTTGAGAAGTTCAGAATTTAAATAACAGTTAGTCCCCATCATTAGTCAGGGGAGCAATGGGTACAGTATATACTTCTGGGGGTGGTACTTTACCTCCCCAGAATAAAATCAGGGGACTTGCTACCCCCCCCCCCCAACCCATATATAAGGTGTACATTTGACGCTACCTACACATGCAAATATTCTTCAACATTGATTCAAGAGTTGCAAAATATACCACCAGTTTGCATCTGAGCACCCTCTATTTTACCAAAAATTTCTCAGAGGTGAGGAACCACCCCGCCCCGGAAAGACATAACATTTAGTCCTCCTAAACTCATCCTTCAGTACAAAATTGGTGGTTGGGGGGGGGGGGGGGGGGGGGGGGGGGGGGGGGGGGGGGGGGGG
>JAIPMN010007791.1:885-14145 GCA_020650975.1 Apostichopus californicus
GAAATGGGGCTGTTAGTGTTTATGAAGACTGTGTAATGTGGTACAGAGGAATAGGGAAATGGGGCTGTTAGTGTTTATGAAGACTGTGTAATGTGGTATGGAGGAATAGAGAAATGGGGCTGTTAGTGTTTATGAAGACTGTGTAATGTGGTACAGAGGAATATGGAAGTGGGGCTGTTAGTGTTTATGAAGACTGTTTAATGTGGTACAGAGGAATATGGAAATGGGGCTGTTAGTGTTTATGAAGACTGTGTAATGTGGTACAGAGGAATAGGGAAATGGGGCTGTTAGTGTTTATGAAGACTGTTTAATGTGGTACAGAGGAATATGGAAATGGGGCTGTTAGTGTTTATGAAGACTGTGTAATATGGTACAGAGGAATAGGGAAATGGGGCTGTTAGTGTTTATCAAGACTGTGTAATATGGTACAGAGGAGAGGGGAAATGGGGCTGTTAATGTTTATCAAGACTGTGTAATATGGTACAGAGGAATAGGGAAATGGGGCTGTTAGTGTTTATGAAGACTGCGTAATATGGTACAGAGGAGAGGGGAAATGGGGCTGTTAGTGTTTATGAAGACTGTGTAATGTGGTATGTAGGAATAGGGAAGTGGGGCTGTAAGTGTTTATGAAAACTGTATAATGTGGTACAGAGGAATAGGGAAATGGGGCTGTTAGTGTTTATGAAGACTGTGTAATATGGTACAGAGGAAGAGGGAAATGGGGCTGTTAGTGTTTATGAAGACTGTGTAATGTGGTACAGAGGAAGAGGGAAATGGAGCTGTTAGTGTTTATGAAGACTGTGTAATGTGGTATGTAGGAATAGGGAAGTGGGGCTGTAAGTGTTTATGAAGACTGTGTAATGTGGTACAGAGGAGAAGGGAAGTGGGGCTGTTATCATAGTATAAATATTATCTTTCTGAAGTGTAATTTAGTGGCCAAAATGCCACCCTCCAATACATCTCCCTATTTCCCTGTAAATATTCTGCTTTATATTAAAACATTTTGGTTGATATCAGGGTGGAAGATGTTTGATCAAATCAATGTTGCATTCATATAGCCTTCCTGATTGGATGAGCGGTTTCCCAAATAATGTGTAAGTCTATTCATTGTAGACATGCCTGGATTACACTCTACATTTATATGCAAATTTGTCAGTACTTTTGTGGACATATTGCTCATTCCCAGATATGATAGGGCCCTGAATTCGCTAACATAGTGCTTTCTACAGCATGAGCTTTGCTTTCCGTAAAAATAGCAATTTAGGTTCAGTTGTCTCTGAAAATGTCAGAGAATGTCAGCTGTTAATAGATCTGGCCTAGAATCCTAGAATCTTCATGCTCAAACATCTTAAGGTCTAAAGTAACAAATATTCTCATCTTAGTTTGCATTTGTTGTTGAAAGGCAAGCACTCATGACATTTCCAATGCATAGAATAAGGAAATGTTGAATAATTCAAGATAGCTGTGAGTATCATGGATAAGAAACTCCCACCACCAACTTGGTGGAGAATTGCAAACATAAATAGAAGTGAACAATATATAGTCTAAACTATAGTACATGTATTCTTACATTACTCTATCATACATTAAGAAGATAAAAGAAATGGTGGTGAAGGTATTGTTTGAGGGCTGCTGTATATATTAAAATGGAGGGTTGCTACAAAAAGAACCCAGGACAGCTGATGAATGTAGGGAAACTAAAGCTTTCAAAATCAAAGCTAAGATACTTGCAAAACCAGGCAGCCACGGTCTGTTGGAATGTGATTGTATGAATCAAACTGTAGATTTTACTATTCTGTTTCTGTCTATTGGTACCATTTTCCCACAATTCCATTTTTTCTCTTCACAGAAACTTGGATTTTCAGAAGACGTTGCCGGAGCAACATTCATGGCAGCTGGGAGTTCAGCTCCAGAACTTTTTACTTCCGTCATAGGTTAGTGTTAAAGCTTGCACAAATCTAAGCCAGACTGGTTCATGATACATGTAAGATGCAAATATCATAGGTTAATGTTAAAGCTTGCCCAGTCTCTGTAAGACAAAGTTGTATGTAACATAGCTAATTGTGATCATAAAAACAAAAGATTGACATTTGTAAGTTAGCTAATTCATTATGTCGTGAATTTCTGAGGGTATGTAATTCTGTGAAATCTTTGAATTTGGCACACAGAACTCAGAATCTCTCTTTATCAAGTTTCTGTATTCAGACTTCTTGCAACAAGGATTTTGAGACCGTGAGAAACATCATACATTGTGTAACAGAATGAAAACAAATGACACCAGTAGCAACACTGCAGAAGCTCAGCTAAGCTTCAATTTGAGAAATATGTTTTGATTGGCAATATTTCCAAGCAGTTTATCCATTTGTTTGTGTGTGAAATATAAGACATATGCTGGAGAATAGTGTCATTTCCTTTCATGCCACATTTGAATTGTGCATACAAAAAATTGCTTACGAAAATTGCACCCATATAATAATAGAACAACCTGCAACTTGTTTACAATCGACATACTAGAGTGAGACGTAAAAGAGCAGAAATCAGAATCGGCTCCAACAATATATAGGTCATTCGCACATGTCGTATTCCACACACAAACTGTTGAAAAGTTCAAATTTCAAATCTGCCAAGTAGTCCTTTACAGAGAATGGCATCAAACTAGATAGGAAGCCTGAATAACAAGTAAATATTTGACTTGGTCAAGTCTCCCATGGGTGGAATTTATTTCCCTAAATGATGGGAAAATTAAGATGGAAGACATTTTACTACTCACACCAAAACACATACTGGTCATGAATACTAAAAAGTTGAAAAAGAAATTTCATAATCGTTGCATATGATCTGTGACCTACATTTCATCATAACTGAAACCTCAAAGAAGGCCCTGTTTTGGGCCCTCACATGACGACAACATTTTTTCTATTGAACAACTTTGGTTCACCACCATTCAAACTTTATATCCACAATATTTCAGCAGATTTGGACAAAATGCTCTTGGAGGATAAGCATTTATTACTTTTCAGAAAATGACCCTTCATGATCTCAAATGACCTTTTATGCATAAACATATATAAACATATAAAGTATGATCATGTGTATGATAACTAAATTCTGGACTTGTCTGTGGTAGTGACATTCTATTGTTAGACAGTTCTAGTAATCATGAGACACACCAAAAACATGCTATGAGGGATCTCACTGTCAGAGCAGCTTGGTAAGACATATCTGTAGTAGAAAGTCTGCTTGCCTACGGGGTATAGGAAGATTCTATATAAGGAAAGCTGCCAGTTTCCCCGAAGCCATCAATCATATTAAAATTAGAACATTTGTAGTCACTGCTGTAGCTCTGGTCTGATATTTGGATAATAATATTGCTTAAATCTAGCTGGATAACTTTGAGGAGGTGCTCTTAGGCAAGTCTCTGTCTGACAGTAACTTGACAGTATTTCATTGTATGTTTTCATACTCTCTGCAACCGCACAAACAAACTTCAACTTGTTTGTACGGAAATGTTCAGAATGTGGCATAAACATGTCGTAGGAGTTTGTTTGTAGCTTGAAGTGACACAAAATTGTCTATACAGACACTTTGTATAAAATTAGACCACTTTCCAGATGCTTTTGGTAATTTGATAATTTATTCATGAGAATCATGTGATTGTGTTCTACTGTTCCATCCCGAGCCTTCCATTTCTAAGTAAGACAATGATTTGTTATCGGATCAAATTCTTGAAACTTCATTCTTTAAGTGTAACAAATGTCTCATATATCGTATTTCTGCAGCATTCTTTTGACTTTTGTTCAAAGTTAACATCTTTTCATGTATGTCAGTACACAATACTTAATTGTGAATAATATTTACTTGTGCCAGCTTGGATGAACTGCAAAAAATGTGAACCATGATGAAATTTAAATATGTTATCCATGGAGTAGGTGTATGCTAAGGGTAAAGGAAGTTTAATAACTGATAGTTTATACCTCATGCAGTCTTCATGTCAACAACACATTCTCGCTTTTCTGTTGTTTTTGTTGCTAAGGCTGATGTTTGTATTGTTACCATTGTCTTTTCAGGTGTTTTTGTTGCTAAGGGCGATGTCGGTGTTGGCACCATCGTGGGTTCTGCTGTCTTCAACATTCTCGTCATTATCGGGTTATGTGCAATATTTGCTGGATCAGTAAGTATTAGTGAACACCAAATTGCAATTATTTATAGAAGTAGGCAATTAAAGGTGATTGAATTATAGACCTCTAGAGAACAGTGTTAGTGATTCCATTATTGGTAATCCTAGGCCAGTACTAGTGACTAGTGGTTGCATTATTGCTAATCCTAGGCCAGTCTTAGTGGTTGCATTATTGCTAATTCTAGGCCAGTATTAGTGGTTGTGTTATTGGTTATCCTAGGCCAGTACTAGTGACTAGTGGTTGCATTATTGCTAATCCTAGGCTAGTATTAGTGGTTGTGTTATTGGTTATCCTAGGCCAGCACTAGTGACTAGTGGTTGCATTATTGCTAATCCTAGGCTAGTATTAGTGGTTGTGTTATTGGAAATCCTAGGCCAGCACTAGTGACTAGTGGTTGCATTATTGCTAATCCTAGGCCAGTATTAGTGGTTGTGTTATTGGTTATCCTAGGCCAGCACTAGTGACTAGTGGTTGCATTATTGCTAATCTTAGGCCAGTATTAGTGGTTGTGTTATTGGTTATCCTAGGCCAGTACTAGTGACTAGTGGTTGCATTATTGCTAATCCTAGGCCAGTATTAGTGGTTGTGTTATTGGTTATCCTAGGCCAGCACTAGTGACTAGTGGTTGCATTATTGCTAATCCTAGGCCAGTATTAGTGGTTGTGTTATTGGTAGTCCTAGACTAGCACTAGTGGTTGCATTATTGCTAATCCTAGGCCAGTATTAGTAGTTGTGTTAAGCCAGTGATGGTAGCTGCATTATTGGTGATTCTAGTATTTACATTACTGATAATCCCATTGCAATACTAGTGGTATGATGGTCAGTTCTCCTAGGCTGGCAGTAGCCATCGTGTGTGAAGAAATTTGTCGATAACCTTGCAGTCTCCTCAAAGTTCCAGAGAGAAGTGTATTGATTGAGGTTATTTCCCATTACTCACACTTTGAATCTCTAGAAGCATTGCCACTGTTTACAGCAACTTTTATTTCTGAAGGGTGTCCATCCACTCTTTATCATTCTTCAGGTCTTGCAGTTAGATTTTCATGAGTGTTCAGTCCATCCTTTTACATATCTCTAAACTTCTATATTTTACATTCACTATTGTCACATCTGATTGGTCAGCAGACATCAATTGACTATTGTGATTTGTGTGTGATCATCTATTGACCTTTGTGTTTGGTCAGTGTACATATCTCTTGACCTTTGACCCTTGAGATGGTCAGAGCACCTGTGTAATGTTAACTATGATCTTAACTTGTGTGATTGATCAGCATATATCTGTTTATCAGTTTTGAGTAATAAGTTAATGTTTTCATTCAATTCTCATCTTCTTTTGTAATATTGGTTTAAACAGCTCATGTAAATCCATTTCACATCTTATTACAGACATCTTGTTCACTTTGAAAAATGTAAACACAATAAAGTAAATGTTGATATACACATGGCTAATAAGAAGCTACTGTTTAATATCAGGGATATATACAGTGTTAGTTTGATTGTATACAGCTGAGTGGTTTCTCAGAGCTGCACATTGAACTGCTGCTACTGTGCTTGGTGTCTTGTTTGTTCATAAGTCAGATATAATCATGCTGGTTTAAATGAATAACATCCTCAAGGAATGACACTCAGTAGATGCAATCTCTCAGGAAGGGTTTTAACGGCTATGTATGGAGACAAGTCTGCAAGAATCCTCCCGAAATTATCAGCATCAGTTGTGATATTATATTCAAAAGATTAAAATATACAGTTGAATTTTGATGAAGGCAGGCAGGTCTGTAAAGGACTTAGAGGTTTATCACCTTCAGAAAGTTAGGGCGATGGAGCATTGCTAGCTGATCATTGAAGTTTGAAGACAATAATACTAAAGATTGGAATATTTATGTCCTGGTAGATGAATTCCTTCTGATAAGTTGTTAAGCAATCAATCCCTCGCGATCAACAAACCTTGTGAAAACTAATATTGTGACGTGACCTTTTTAAATTTGAATGGAAGTGAGCTCCTTGTGAATTCCCATCTTAATGCATTCACTTTGAACAGCAAATATTAAAACACTACTCCCAGCTGCTACAGAGGTATGGGAAAAGCCTGGGGAAGTTGTGATTAACTCAGTCGCACTTTATCCAGATGTGGAGGCAGGCTGTCAGATTTTAGAGTCAACTTGAATATGCAGTAGTCTCAATAAATGCATTTTAGTCTTCAAGGTGAAGCGGTCGGAGGCTTTTAAGAGGTGCAAAAATCTAGTGACATAAATTATAATTTGCTTTTTGTTTGGACCACTTAATAGAGGAAAGAAGAGATAGATTCTCTCCTCAACCAGGTTCGGGATAATCTCTGCTCAAACCAGAAAAAGCAATGAATAAACGATGCTCTTTGACTCATGCTTAGTCTCCTTGAAAAGTGATAAAAATTATTGTAATTCCAAGGGCTTTGGCAAATTTGTGAAGATTGCATTAAATTTCATCAATTTTGATGAGGTCGCTCCCATGTGTGGTATCTCAGGAGTAAATTTTTGTTACTGTTTGCCATTAATATGTGAATCTTCGGTCAAGTGCCATTACCCAAGAGTTAAGTACAGATCATAGTCTTTCATGGTTGGTAACTTTGAAATATGTTCCTAAACCTTTCTCACTCTGAAATGTAACTGTTGCTGAAGCTCCCCCTTCCATGATTTCCATGTATTAGACATTCTCTAGCTAAATGTGTTTGGATCATACATCATTATTCTTCTTTCAGTTGTTTCTTTTGTATATATATATTTAAATATTTGTTGTCTACCTTGAGTCTAGTTTGGATCTCACACAGCTCTGAGCTACCAATATTTGCCAAGCATTCTTGCTTTGACATTTTCAGATTTTCTATTTACATTTTGTCAAATTGTTGTAGGCCTCCACTGATTTCACAGGTAAGTAACTTGACAATATATGCCCCAAAGAACTAAGACCTGATACCTTTAATACAGCCTTCATTGCCATTAGTTATGTATTCCCCAGACGACTGGATTCACTTGGAGTAAGAAGCTTGACTTGTTAGATGAAGGCCTCTAGAGTGAGGCAGGACTGAATAGTATCACTTGAGGTTAGTCACTCACCTCTAAAGGGTAACACAAATAAAGTGTAACCAATGAGGCAAAGAATAGGTCGAGCAACATAGCCTTTTGCAACATGACTTCTGGCCATTCATCCAGAACCAAAGGAGGTAATTTGCATCAGTAAAGTGGAACCAAAAAGCTTCTGTAGGTCTTTGTGAAAGAATTGATTTCAGAGTGAACGTCAGTATATTATTCCCACATTATTATGGTGCCTAAAAGCTTCCTTAGATTTGGTGAAAGATTTTTAATTCATGTATTCTTTGATTTCATTTGGGAAATTTGATTTTCAAGTATTTAAAGATATTCAGATTCTTTTTCAATAAACTAAAGGCAACTTGCAGTTTGATGATGGAACCTTTCACCTAATTGCTTGAAGGAAGTAATTAACAGATCTAATCATTATTCTTTCAAAACCCATTCAAGCAGACTGAATGTCAGACAGTGTTGATGGGAAGAACACATTTTATGCAATAGAGAATTATTATGAGAGGAAGTAAGGAATCTTAAACAAAAAATGATGTGAGATGTTGAAATTATGTGAAGATTGAGCTCTGCATCTATGAGCTGTTTTCAATTACAGAGCTCTCCCAAGAAAGTATTTTAGAAGGCTGCGAAGCCTTCATCTGGTTAGCAAGTATGAGATATTATAGAGAATTATATGTTCTGAACATCAAAATATGTATACTAGTGCAAACCAAGATATAGCAAAGTTGGCTCTGGTTATCTCAAAATAGTTAAATCATACATTCCAATCGAATGAATGGTCTCTTCTACAATAAATTGGTTTCTTTTTATGCAAAGTTGAATTGCAGGTGAGTAATTCTTTAGTTTCAGAACAAAGTTCAAGCTGCTGTGAAGGTACAATGATGAATAGACTGGTATTTCTTTGTATGTAATGAGTCAATGGAGATCCGACATACCCTGTTAACATTGAATGCATGTCCTGGCTGCAGCTTTAATGCAGCCTACACTAGCATTCTTAAACCAGGATTGTATTAAAAGAACAAGTTTTTAGTTCACTTGCCAATTCTTCTAAATGTACCAAGTATTACTGAAAATAAGTTTGCAGAACTTTGATCAAAGTGTCAGAGGTCGCCAGTCTAGATATTTTTTCACCAAATGAAGAGTGAAAATATTTGAGTGACTAATAATGGGAAATGAAAGGTTGAAGCTCAAAATGAAATAAGCAGTGTTAAAGACAGTCTTTTGATTGGACCAAAGTTCCTGAAATTTTAAAATCTACTATTTTATGTTTTTAAACTTCTTGCCAAAATATCCACCCAAGTTTGTCATGAGGTTTCTGTCAAAATCAACCAGTGACAAGTTTCCTTGATCAGACTTGCTAAACAACATTCCAGATTGTGGTCACCAAGCTGGTTAATATATAGCTGAGACTGTATCTGCTGTATACTATATACTATAACTGTATACTATATACTATACTGTATACTATATATATAATATATAGCTGAGACTGTATCTGATGTATACTATATACTATACTGTATACTAATATATAGCTGAGACTTTCTGCAATATAATGTATACTATACTATACTGTATATATATTATACAGTATATAGCTGAGACTGTATCTGCTGTATACTATATACTATATACTATAACTGTATACTATATACTATACTGTATACTATATACATAATATATAGCTGAGACTATCTGCTGTATATAGTATACTATATATAACATATAGCTGAGACTGTTTCTTCTATTTAATGTATACTATACTGTATATGTATGTATATATTATATAGCTAGACTGTATCTGTTGTATACTGTATACTATATATACTATACTGTATATATATATATAGCTGAGACTGTATCTGCTGTATACTATACTGTATACTATATATGTAATGTATAGCTGAGACTGTATCTGCAGGGAATATATCATTGCAGACATATAATGGCAGCAGTAAATTTAGACTCCTTGTCATAATAATGTTCCATCTCTGATGAAATTGTCAGCGCTTGGGGTTATTTTCAATGCTGATCTTGAAATGATTGTCTCTAAAAATTCTGACAAAGCTTTTTCAAAGATGAACGGCATTATCACCTTGTGGGGTAAACGTAACCTCACATTTCTGGGTCCAATTACAGTTGTTAAATCTCTTTATATTCTCCCCTGTTTTATTACTATATTTTGTCTCTCCCATCTCAGACAGATTATTTTCTGTCTCATATTAAATTTTCTGCTTTTCCAGTTTAATTCAGAACAACAAACCGGATAGAATTAGTCTTAATCAGATTAGTCAGCTTTATCCTGGGGTGGGGGGGGGGGAGATCTTAGGATGGTGAACTTTTCTATTCACTGTACTTCTTTGAAGGTTTCTATTTTGCTGCTTAGAAACCCAGGCAATGTCCCTGCTAGTATACTCTTAACAGTACTATAACAATTGTTAAAGAATTTCATAAGAATGGTGACTACTTTGTTAAACTTGTGAGTTTGCATGTACAGAATCCTTGCTGGAAGGATGTTTCTAATTCTGCCTGGTACCTTTATTGAATAATTTTGTCAAATCCTCTCTCCAAAGTATTTGGAATTATTTTGATGCAATCTTTATTAATACTAATGCTAATGCTAATAAAATAGTTTGATATTTCGGTTGTTCTGTTCGGTGGTGAGTTCGCGTGGGTGCTCAATTAAATTTCGATTTTGCTAAAATGTTATATTTTCAATTGCCAAAAATTAGGGGCATTCCTTCAGTGAATGAATACATCAATTATTTAAGGAATTACTTAAAATGCAAAGTTGATTTTCGAAAAAATTTGTACTGAGAAAAATTAATATCGGCACACTTGGGTATATCTATTTTATCATAAAATCAGTTTTAATATATTTTTATTATAATTTCACTGTTGTATTGATTCTTCATTCTTGTTAATTATATACATATTTCAAGAGCAATAAATATAAATAATTTGTTTTCTTACAACAACCCTTCATTCACTTGGTGCTTTGCAGATATCATGACCATTAGGATTGTAAAACAACATGGGGGAGTACTGTGCCTTAATAAGGGCTCTATCAAATTGCCATTAAAATGTGTTAAATTAATTGTAAATTAAAGCAAGTTTTAATAGCATATCTTAGTATGCATGATGAACTCATTGCACATGTATTTATGATCATTTTAATGATGTGGTATTGGATCTTTTCCTACATAAATTATTGCTTTGATATTTTATCTGTTTGTTTGTTGTTCTATTACTATGAAGGAAAGTTCCCCAGGCATACTGACAGCATAATCCTCGACCAATTAAAAAACTTGACAAATTTCTCTGATATATTTACAAGTAGATAGATATTTACCTAGCTGTCAAACATGCAACCTGCAGGCAAACATTAAGTCTAGGTTTTGTTAAACTACTCACGAATCTTCTCTGTTAAGGCCTCAAACCTGCCAAGTCTGGGAAACATGTAGGTCAGATGGTTACAGTTTAGATGTGCAGCAGTTATGGTAAGGACTACAGTAATCAGCTTGAATGCAGTTAGACCTGTCATTAAGAACAGATCATTTCCTTGCAAGTTTTAATATTTCAACAATACACTGGTAAAACACTAAATGGAATATTTCAAAGCAAAAGTTACATCTTTGGCCTGTCAGAAAGAAACTTGATATTTATGCATTCTGAAGGTAATTTCATTCAGTTCATACATCCTGCTTTTCAGAGACATTTTCATTTTAGAGATGATGAAGTTAATATGTATTATTTCACAAGTGAACTTGAAGCAAGCAGGTGTGATATTGATGGCAGAGTTGCACATGTATTGACAAGACATGTTTTGTATTCTCTGTATTTTTCAATCTCACCTTTTGACTGTAAATCCGATAAAGTTTCAACTTACATCACAAGGCTTCTGATTCATATACAATATCAATGCAAGTGAATTTATTCATATTATAATGCATCTACTTATAAAGTAGGAACTTTTAAATAAAAGTTAAAGCTAAAAGAATTAATTATTGGTATTGTTCATCTATTACAATCAATTTGTTTGTTTCAAGTTACTGTTGGTACCAAATGTGTGACAGAGTCTCATGTTTCATACATGAGACATGAGTCTCATGTTTCATACATGAGACATGAGTCTCATGTTTCTTACATGAGATATGAGTCTCATGTTTTATACATGAGACATTAGTCTCATGTTTCTTACATGAGATATGAGTCTCATGTTTCATACATGAGACATGAGTCTCATGTTTCTTACATGAGATATGAGTCTCATGTTTTATACATGAGACATTAGTCTCATGTTTCTTACATGAGATATGAGTCTCATGTTTATACATGAGACATGAGACAAGAGTCTCATGATTCATACATTATACATGAAACATGAGTCTCATGTTATACATGAGTCTCATGTTTCATACATGAGATATGAGTCTCATGTTTATACATGAGACATGAGACAAGAGTCTCATGATTCATACATTATACATGAGACATGATTCCCATGTTATACATGAGACATGAGTCTTATGTTATACATGAGTCTTATGTTTCATACATGAGAAATGAGTCCCATGTTAATGTATAAGACATGAGTCTCATGTTATACATGAGTCTCATGTTTCATACATGAGACAATAGTCTAATGTTTCATTCCTGTTATCAGGATCTTCTTCAATGGCAGTATGCCTTAACTGAAAAAGATCGTGCTAAAATGACAGTCCCTCTTAACTTTGATACATCTGTCTACACTGGCTGTTTGCAATGGATAAAAAAAAATGTATTTAGTAATCTTTTCCTCTTTCGAACACGATGTTTAGAAGAATTCTGCCAGAATGCTTTGAGTAATAATTTAAAAAAAATTACATTTGAACAACCTTTTAACCAAACTAAAAAGGTTTTTTTTTTGTTAAAAACTTGTATAAAAATTCTTCATCTTCATCTTATAAAGATTAAGTAATAAGTTAGTAATGATTTCTTCTGACTTCAGGAAGTTTTGTCAATAATTTTATCATAAATGCAAGTTATCATAACGTTAAATTATTCAGCAAAGTTAAGTTATAAAATTACAAAAAACCTCAACTCAACAAATTGAAGGTACGGTTATAACTGCTTTTGATGCTTATGAATAATTCATTATTCTATATGCAAATTAGACAAGCAATTTTCAGGGAATTGAACCAAAATAATTTGACAGCTACTATGGAAATCTTATTCGTGCGAGAAAAATAAGGACTAGCAGCACAAATGTTTTCCACTTGATGGAATTAATGGATTGAGCAACTGTATGTTTCTTGCTATTAATCTGTCTTATCTATCATCAGTGGTGTATTAACTTGATAGTATTGAAAATGCCAAATTGCCGTATTGAGGAACTATTTTCCAGGGTTGATATATGCATTTAATGCTTGTTTCTCATTTGGGAAAGGCATTCACCTGATTGGAAAAACGTTGAAAGATGTAAGATGTCCAGAAAATGGACAAAATTTCCGCTCCAATTAAATGATTTGCTCTACTTGAACATGAGAATGGTGTCATTCTGTTTTCGAGAATATACTGTTACATGGATGATGCAACCATTGTAATATTTCACACCAAAGTCTTTAGAGAGATTGCCTTCGCAATACCCTTCATTATCGTGTACCATCTGGAGAGATTTGATTAAAACACTCTTTGATCTGCAAGAGGCTCGATTTGGGTGGAATTCTCCCGCAATCATTTCTCGGTTTACTTGTGTTCTTCAGGCGGCTGTTGATACATAGGTAATAGTACAGGATCAAGAGAGATAACGTACTGTTGATACATAGGTAATAGTACAGGATCAAGAGAGATAACGTGCTGTTGATACATAGGTAATAGTACAGGATCTAGAGAGATAACGTGCTGTTGATACATAGGTAATAGTACAGGATCTAGAGAGGGAACGTACTGTTGATACATAGGTAATAGTACAGGATCAAGAGAGAATGTGATGTTGATACATAGACCGTAATAATACAGGATCAAGAGAG
>JAIPMN010007793.1:0-11217 GCA_020650975.1 Apostichopus californicus
TGACATAACTGGTATTCCACGTAATTTTTACCGATTCCGATTATGTTCCGATTATGCAATAATCGGGCCGATTCCGATTCCGATTAGGTTAATCGTTTGAACACTAATATTCAGTGCCCAAAACCTTGTGTAATATAGGATGATGCATTGGATACAAGACCTTTTATCTATCAACCTCAAGCAAGATTACTGTTACCTAATTCAACTTTTTGATTTTAGTCTGCAAATTTTTTTTCAAACCTGCTGAGTGTTACACAGAATACAGTTGATCAAACTAAACAGGCATTCCTGGATGTTTTCACTACAGTGAAGAAGTGATTCACTTAATTAAGTCTACTCATTCAACAATATTACCTCATTTGGACACTAAAACACACAGCAGATTGAAAACTTTTTAATATTCTGTACTTTTCCTTAAACTACTTGCATTGACACTTGTCTAAACAAAATAATGATTGGACACTATACAGGATTTTGCTATCGGACACGACTGAAACATATATGTCTGAAGGAATTCAAAGAGCAGCTGGGGGGGGGGGGGTAAGGGGAGGTAACTTTTTCTCTTTAATGAAATGCACCTTCTTCTTCATGGGAACTTACCAGAGGTTGTTGTTGTGCTACCTGAAGTGACAGATACAATCCTCATCAGGGGCATCTTGCCAGCAGCAGTCATCTGTAGAGGATGAATGGTTGTGGTACTTGTAGAGGGCTTCACAAGCTGTTGCTGTTTGTTTGGTGAAATAGTCTGAACATGAACTGGTATTGTTGTTGATGTTGTCGATCCTGAAGCGGCCCCAGACTGATGAATCAATTGTAAAAAGGATTTAACTTCTAACAAAAAAGACCAATGATATCATAGAGGCTATTGAGCCCTGGTATTCAAAGTGAGGCTGTGAGGGTCCAGAGTTCGGACCCTCTTTAGGGTTCCCAAAAAATTTGGAGGGTCGCCAAAAAACCTTGGATGATCAAGGAAATTACTGATATTTGTTGAAAAAGAAAGTGTATGAAGCTTGTTCATAAATTACTTTAAATTTGGCAAATGTAAAATCATTTTACAACAAAGCACCCTTAATCTTATAGAAATTATCAAAGGAATGGAGATACATTCTCCCTGTAGATCCTTCCCCGGCCATAATATCTGACAGTGAATGATCGCCAACCTAATCAAAGGCAAAACTGGGGTCAACAAGATCGGAATATGAGGCCTGAGCGTCATATTACTCATTTACAGCAATCATTTCCTTAATTTTTGTGGTCATGCACAAAATAATCTGTAAAAACTAGAAAATACTAAGTAAGAGCACCTTAGACAAGCGAAACAGTATTCTAAAACACATGACATTAAGTACAAGCTGCCTGTTCTGGTCATGTCTTTACATACTGTACTCTAGTAGTGTAAACTCTTCACGTTACATGTGCATCTTAATGTTTCATGACATGTGGGTCGATATGATACATACTTTATTCAAAAGCTTTCACGGACAATAAATGTCATTGGGTGGCGAGCATTACCTTCTCAGCTCTAGACATTTCCCAAAAGTTGAGAATGGGCTCATCTCCATATGTAAGGATTTTGTATCTATACATATGCTTTTGTGCATGTCATTACCCCACTGCCCTACATGCATGCACAATTGGAACCCATGTTAGGAGGATAACTGTACAAGTAATATGAGGCAAGATCATAAATAACAGTAATTGCATAGCATAATGTTATAGATCACGCAAGCATTTTGAGCCCTGCGTAATGTGTACCAAAAGTACACACTACTCAATATTCCTTACATTCTTTACCTACCATAATTATCTACAATGTCCCTTAAAAATAATTTCAAGCAAATTTGACGTAGATTAGGGATACATTATTTGTTATTCACCAATCACCATTAATAATTTCACTGTGTAATATTGTTAATAGTAGTGTTTACACGGGTCCAAAAATCGGGAACCGGGTACCCGAGAGCCGTTACCCGTCGGGTATCCGGGTACCCGGAAAAATTATTTACCCTCGTGTATCACGATTTTCAAGAAATTTACATATTGGATGCTATAATAAATGAATTATATTCTCTACTGACAATGTTATCATGTTCAAATACGTAGGTGTAAGATAAGGTATAAAACCTTACTCAATAATTTCTATTTGCTTTTGTTTCTTTCATTAACTTCATATAATTAAAATTACTACTAACATCGCACTGCCGCAGCTGCTTATGCTTGCTCTCCACGTCTATTGGATCAGACCATAACTCTTAAACAGTTGTTACTACTACCATCTATTATGCAGGCCCTGGGTTTCGCAATAGCCGCGAGATTGCGCGATTCGCGCAATTTGATCGCATTTGGAATAATTAGTGAAAAGCCACTTGCGATTATTATTTTTTAGTTATCCCGTCTATAATCCATTAAACATCTCGTAAAATTCCTTGTCAGCTTTTCCTTCTATGAAATAAACGAATGAATAAATAATAATTTCTTCCACATGGTTGCCTAACACCACACTAAGTCAATGAGAAATCTAGCCGGCTAAGCCTAACTATCTGTTTATTCTCTGAAATTGTGACGCAGTTATAAGATATCCATGGAATACTTTCATTATTGCTGTTACGTTCGACCACATGGTTGCCTAACACCACACTAAGTCAATGGGGTATCTAGCCTAGCCATCTGTTTATTAGCTGAAATTGTGACGCAGTTATAAGATATCTATGGAATACTTTCGTTAATGCTGTTATCTTCGACTACATGGTAGCTTAACAACACACTAAGTCAATGGGAAATCTGCCTAACCATCGGTTTGCAATTTTTTTTTTTTTTTAAATCACACTTTGCGTAGGAATTCGGGTAATAAATTAGGAACCGGGTAGTATCGCGTCGGGCGGGTACCTTCGTTATTGCTGTTATCATCGACCACATGGTAGCCTAACACCACACTAAGTCAATGGGAAATCTGCCTAACCGTCGGTTTGCCAATTTTTTTTTTTTAAAAATCACACTTTGCGTAGGATTCGGGTAATAAATTAGGAACCGGGTAGTATCGCGTCGGGCGGGTACCCGGGTATCCGGATAACCCGTGCAAACACTAGTTAATAGTAACACCACTGTCATTGATAATCCATAATCTATGTGCCTGCCTTCGTGTAAATGGATGCAAACAACCTCAAAAATTAAAATTTCTAGCTCAGTCCAGCACAACAGTCATTCTGGGGAATTTGATATTGGACAATGATTGACAAAGTTTTATTTTCAATAATTAGGTTAACTCGTTAAAACAGGCAATAACAGTATACCATGGTCATTTGGTGTCCACATTTGCAGAGCTGAGTTAATTGCATCGGAAAGGTAAATCCACATGCATACCAGCAGAATGATCGCAATAATCATAGGACATTATCTTAATGTAAAGACAATTGAATGCTTAAACTTATATTGTAAAAACAATCCATTCCTTGAGAAGTTTGTTACATTTTAAAGGTTTCACCTCTATTCAACTTTGACATTCTAGAAGCAATCTAGACATCATTTGCAACAAATCTTCATTCATAGGCATGGATCTTGAGATATTGTATTATGTTCATTAAAACCTTCACAGGTTAGTGACATCAAAAGAACATTGACCTTCCTCAAAACAAGAGGTGTGCTCCTCGTGAGGCATCCACGCAACAACTACACAAACTGAGGCTGAACCCATCAGGAGATAACGTGTAAACAATTCACATACAGAGCTGCTATCATGACTGAAACTCATCAGAGGTCTTGCCGCAAGAGTATCCAACAAATTGTTATCAACATTATGAATAAAAGAAAGTTTGCAAGTCCACTATCTGTAATATAACGAGTTTGAAATTTGTACTTACGCTTGCCACAGATGACGGGACGCTGATAATCTTCACAGTTCCTGAGGATAGTGCAATCTTTCCTTGATTGGTATTGCTAGAGTTTAACTGTATCAACTCTGCTATTTTCCGTTTTTTTGAATTACTAGATTTCTGGTACTGAACAGAAGTGTCTGTTATCCTTTCGGGACTAATGGGAGCTATAGGCACTTTACTTAATGGGGCGATTGGCTTGACAGGAGAACCTGGAGCAGTTGTCAAAAGGACATTTTTCTGTCCAGATGTTCCCTGACTGACAGTTACAAATTTCAGTGGAGATCCTGTGGCAGAGACGAGCTGTCTTCCATTACCATCTGTGAGGACTTGCCTTCCATCAGCAGTCTTGACCAAAGTTGCATTTATTTTCGTGGTAGTTGTTGAACCACCTGCAAGTCCTGATGGCACAGGTTGGTTTGCATTTGCATTTCTTATAATGACCTTGCTTATGATAGGCCCCTGAGGGGCTCCAGTGCTTGTTAGGGGCCTCTTCAAACCCTGCGTGACCAGTCTTTCGTGATTTTGAGAGTTTACTGACGTTAAAGAGGTCTGTTGGTCGTTGTTCAAGTTCACATGAAGAGGCTGTGACGTTACCACTTGTGCTGTTTTCACTGTCCCTTGTGCGCCAACAATTGTAGGATTGGTGGCCAGGATTTGTTGGACTCCATTTTGTGAGATACTGGCCCCTGCGAGCGAACTGACACTCACGACTTGTGGCATTAGTGTTGTTGGGACTGTTGTCGTAATGTCATTATTGCTTTCTATCTTATCCATGGTGGTAACTTCTAGCTTTGGGAAATGCTATCGAAAGATTGCATTTCTATGCGGGAATAGTCAGTGCACGATGAAGGTGTTTCATCTGTGAATACAAGACAACATAAAATGGTCATCAAATGTACTGTATTTGTATATTTAATATCATCATTCCATTGTGAGACACTGCAGCAGCGCACATGTGATATAATTAACAGAATCATCCACCAGCAACAACTTTCAGAGAAAGTACACTCCAATAAGATTGATCACATAGATTTGTTTACCATAACATGTATTAAGGGGACTGCAGCCTATAAACTGTCTCACCACAATGTTACGACTACGTGTGTGAAAACTTTTGCTGAAACAAAACTTGAGCTTTGTACTCTGGGCAGAACCCTCCCATTTCAAATTTAGTTGAAATTTCGGTCCTAACTAGAGTTGCACAGAAGCTCTGCACTGGAAAGAAACAGATAACATGATTTAGTGTTTACATTTTGTGTAGCCTTTTTGAGGGCTCTGACTTTTTTCTCATTGAATACTGTCGTTCCTGTGTAGAAAAATGATATTTTCAACTTGAGTAGCAACTTGACTAATTTGTATAGCATTTGTGATGTGATACTGAATAAATTATTCCCTGCAATTTACACAATAAATAATCACCCTCCAACAATAAGTAGTGATGGTCTGTTTGGTTTTTATGGACTTTCCAACTAATCTCATAGCAGCAATCATGTTTATGAATAGTCCTAGAACAAGTGCATAACTGATGTGCTGTACGTACCAACTACAAAGGCTGTAACTTTTATATTTCAAAGTATACTGTAAATGATCTCCCATTGCAATATTATTGCGATGATTTGCAAATGTACCCCAACAAATTCTTCAAAACATTCCTCAAAAACACAAAGAACATTTTCACAACGTTCAATCAATAAGGGAATGCACTGTTAGGCCGGTAGGGCCACACTTGCAGGATATGAAACTTTTTACAGATGACTAAAAACAACACTGAAATAAGAACATTGCATGAAAAAATTTGATTGAAAAAAAAGCAATTTTTGGATAAATTAGCACTTAGCCAAATACAGCTGCATAGCCTAGCAGTATAAATCAGTCAGCCAACACAAAAACAATTGAAGAATGGGACTTGATTCCTAATTCCTCTACTAGGCAATTCTCGCCAAGGCTTAAAACTTAATCATGATGTTACAATTTGGAGAGAGCTTTAGTACGCCTAGGCTACTCATTGTCATACAGTAACTTGCCTAATTTTGGGGCCAAGGCCAAAGTACTTCAAGACTAGTAACACTAACACTAAGTTAGGTTTAACATAGGCTACCTTGTTATTAGTTAATATTACTATCAAATTAAGCCTTTGTACATGTTTGGCCGAAACCTAATATTTATTTGGTGGCCAAAATAATTGTAAAGTAAGAACTTGATTCAAACTGTGGGGGTCCACTTCATTTCACAAGAAAAGAAGAAAATTAGGAGGAATGTAGCCAAGCCTAGACCCTACTAATTGCAATGTAGGCCTATTTTTCTAACCTGTAATTTCAGGAAAGATCACCCTCTGCATGTCACGATTCTCCGTATAATGTATCCAGGTAACAAGCTGAATATGGCGCCTACACAGATCTATGCATTGGCATTGAGCCCAAACACTGTTAGTCAAAATACTTAGTGCGTACTACTAGTAGTTGTAGGCTAGGCCTATAAAACATACCTAGGCTATATCCCGATCTTTGCGTAAGGGTTAGGCCTACTTGAGCCTAACGTTAAGCTCAGCACAGGGAATTGCACATTCAACCCTTATTACTAGAAACTACGTATACAATACATATGCTATTCATAGTGTTTATGACATAGAAAGTGATGGCCAACGCAGCACCGCCGCAGCGAAAGACCGATACTGCGAGCAGACGGATTGTATTTGTGTCTCTTCATGAGCTCTAGCAGGATTCATATCGGATTTGCTCATTGCATACTACACTGATCGATATAAAGAGAACATTAATTTTGCGATAAAAACTGTACTTTTGGTTTTTCTTACCAATTCTTGATGGCAAAATTCATTGAAATTGTTCAAAATCACGCGCCCCTATTGTCACCATCCCATAATTGTAACACTAAAGAGACCTCGAACAAAGTAAAAAAATACACAATTTTTAAAGTCTTTATTTATTTCTTATAAAATATATAAAAGCATCAAAGTACTGAAATAATTAGATCAATTATTATTTTAATTTAATTTATTGTTAAATTTTGAGTGTGAAACCTTTTAGTACCTACAATTCTAAGTCACTGCTCGTACTTTAAAATGGCCGCCTCCATTGCAACTCAGCTTTCTTCCTTGGTGTCAACCGGAGGAGCCCCGAAAGATCTCACAGACAAGTTCGATCCTCTAAGATACTAATTATTTGTTAATTTGCGAATTACATTTTATCGAATGTTTGGCTTAAACAAGGTTTTCCACAAAGAGAAGACCAATTTTATGTCATGTTTTACTTACAGCAACACATACCCCAGCCTAACGAGTAACTTAAAGCTCTGGCTTAGGCCTAACTAAGGCTAGCCTATGTTTTTGTTAGGTTGTCGCAGTCAATGTAAACAGTAATGAGACTTAAGTTTTGGCCTAGAACTTATAATCGGCCATTTGTTAAATATTAAATTTACCTACCCCTCTGTTGTAGGTCTAGTCCATTTTTTTTGGTGACCAGGTTTTCCATAGTAATACTAATAAGCTCAATTTTCAGGCAGAAATGATCAAATGGGAGATGGGGTTTCCAGTGTGCAGGTGTAACCCTATGGACATTCCAGGCTTACGTAGAGTGTCCAGAAGATTATAATTTGTGTTATCCATACCATGTCATTGAACTGATGAGTAACAAAGTCACATAGCCAACATTTACTGGGTTCATTTCTGCTAGTGAGATGATGAACCATTGCATCCATTATTTAGAACACTGTTTGGAATGGTGGTTAGCTCGGTCATACTAATTAGCGTCAACAGGCCCATTTCACGACAACTCAAGACAACAAGTTTAAAATACCATCAAATACAATGGTTGTAATCAGAGTGTATCTGGAAACACATTTAAAACTGACTGAAACCATCATGCATACATATTTTTCACGGGAAAAAATGTATTTTTCGTAATAATAGTCAACTTTTTCCGTCCGTAGAATTGGACCGAACCATTATGATATGAGTGTGTTTGTCTTAGGGTTTGGGAACTACCTTTGTGTACAGTGTCGGTGAGGTAGGTTGACGTAGTAAGAAAGTGCCACCAAAGTAGTATGATGAATGAACTCCAAATCAATCAAATCATTGAATGTTTTTAAAATAATGAATATTTCTTATTGTTTTTCCATTGAAATTTACATATGTTTTTATTAATTTTTACAGAGTCTTGCTTACTATCATTTTGCCTGGTTTTATTATTCTCTCCGTGTATTTTATTCTGTAATGGTGCGGTCCAATGTCATTGCGCAAGAGCAATAGCATCAGGTCGTCCATTTCTACGGATGGAGAAAGTTGACGATTTTTACGACCAAAACATTTTTTTCCCGTGAAAATATGTATGCACGATGGTTCCAGTCAGTTTTAAACGTTTTTCCAGATACACTCTGATTACAACCATTGTGTTTGATGGTATTTTAAACTTGTTGTCTTGAGTTGTCTTGAGTTGTCGTGAAATATGCCTGTTGACGCTAATTAGTACGACCCGGCCTAGTCATTCGTTTAAATATATGCTGGTGGTTAAAACATACACAAGTTGTTCCTTGTTACAATCATATCACAGGAATACATAGCTGTATCTTTAAGGGAACTATTCCAAGGTATTGTAAGACAGCCTTAAAACAGGGTCACTATTTTCGAAACGTTACTCTAACAACCTAAGGGCGTAGCCTATGTCTTGACTGTAACAGACGTTGTCGCCACTGAATGCTTTGATCACAAGCAAGGAGGCTAACTGGAAATCTCTACTTCTGACACAGCAAATCATAACTTTTGCTGATGCCCCGTTGAAGTGGAAAGATTATTCAAAGCTTTGACATTTAATGCTGATGATCTAAATATCGTTGGTGAATTTACAATAGTTAACGTTAGGCCTGTGACTGAAATTTAGGGCTTAGGCTAGGCCTAGCTGTAGCTTACTAGTTACAGTACTAACGTTACTCTACCCGACGTTCGTTAGGCTACGTTACATACTAAGACTGGGTCTAAAACATACTACAGAATATTAAGGCTGATTACCTAACACTGGTGATAGAAGGTGCATAATTAATAACAGGTTTCCTGAGAAGCTGCTGAAGTGAATTTTTAGGGAAGTTCTTCAACGTTTTCCCCAATAACGAGGCCATCTCGGCGTTCACACAACTAGATAATGTTACTTGTTAGGTAACAAGCTAGTTAGTCTTACATAATCAGCCGTTTTCATATTGGCCCGAGCATGTGAACAGGGGGCAGGGCCCTAACTACAAGCAAATCACTGACGTATCCGTGGGCATCCGATCACATGTCGAGTATCTAGGAGCAACTTCAGCAAATGCCTTGACAAAAATGTATTATAGGCCTACATGTTAACACTTTGAGAGCAACTTGACCATTTTGCATAGCATTTTGCGATGCGATACCGGATAAAGTATTATACCTGGTATTGGAGACTCCAAACAAATATGCAGTTCATTATACTGTACATGGGCTTATTCCCTCACTCAAAGGAAGACTCGAGTTACATTTGCACATGAGCGGTTCAAATTGTAGCTACTCTCTTTCTAGTACCGTATTTAGCATGTTATAGCATAGTTTAATTTAGTATTACTTTATACTACAACTGAAATGACCAGTTATTAAAATGTGAGCGTGATGGGAATAACATACAGTATGAAGTCACAAAACAGAACGGCCATGAGCAAACAGACATGTGCAAAAGACGATTGCATAGACTAGATTTTTTGTTGTGCTCTTTTATTAACTTTAGAAAAATAGAATAAACCAATACTAAATTTAATATCCAATCTTTTGGGCAAATGACGCACACATAGTGACCAAGCCTGTTACGACGCCTATAATATATATTGAGCTCCTTTTATATAGTTATGATGTAGTGCGGGTTGGTCGTTTACGCATGGTAGTGTACGATTATTGTTTGGTGAACCCTCTCTCCCCACCCTCGCCCGAGTCGCCCCACCCGAAGATACAAGATTACTGCTATGCTGGTTGTACTGGAGATAGCGTGCACCAACATGTTCATGGGCGTATAAAGGATTTTGTAAAGCAGAGGCTGCGGCACTGAATTCGTTGAAGCGACTACATGACGGGTCCGTGGTCCCCAGAAGCAAAAAAAAAAAAATGATAAATTTGGCCGTGAAAGGTTGCATTGTGAGGCACAGTTAGAATATAAAGTAAGTCTTTAAATAAGTTGAACCGCAGAATTGTGCTAGTAAATACTTTGAATCTTTTGAGTAAGGAAGTTAAAAGTAGAGTGGTGCTATAACGGGGGGGGGGGGGGTTGTTTAACCATAGCCGGGAATTCTCGTTAGGCCTTTCATAATTATACTGTTAACGTATGACTATATTACATTTGACCTGTGACTTGGTTTTTCTTGCGATAAAGTTGAATGACTTGTTACTTGACTTGATATGACTTGAAAAAAAGAAGATTGACAAGGGACTTGACTTGACTTGTGTAATTACGACTGATGCAGACGGCTATAGTGAACACTCACGTACAATCCCATAGCTAAAACTAACGCAGTTGCCTTCAAAATCAGCAACACACCCAAATAAAATATTAGAGATCTTACTGATTCCTTCAAATAGGTGTAAGGAGAATCATACATCGTTTTAAAGATATCGTAGTTCAAAAGTCGTATCTGAAGGCTGTTATTTTGTAAATCTGTGATGTCAAAGTGCTATTATAGGATCAAGAACATTTTAATTCTTCGTTTTTCCTTGCACGGTTTTTTTTCCAATGTAGAAAAGAAAATTAGAGAGTATTGACAATGTTTGACAAATGAAAGTCATCATTAGGTCATGTATATATTTTACATTCAGCATTTGCAAAGAAAGGTATCTCCATCAGAAAATATAATCATAGGAAAAGCTCAATTGAAGCACATGTATGAAGCCATATTCAGACTTCTTTTACCTTTGTGTGTTACTAAATTAACATTAAATCTGTGACATTTGCTAGATGGGGGGGGGGGGTGGGCTATTAGTTGATTGAGAAAGGTGTTGATCACAATTACCTCTACCACATATACCAAAGATGATGGTTTAGTCTCACTCTCCCTCGCCTTTTAAAGATAATTTTGAAATATTGAAATTACATGATATCGCCTATAATTAAATGTATTGATACCACCTGCTGAGGTTGTTGGACCCTAATGGCAAATACTTCTGAGGTAGACTACTTATAACACATAGACTGATGTGGCACATAATTTGTTTGGAACAGTAAACAACGAATGGGATAGAATTAAGAGTAAATGAGCAGCGAGGTGAAAGAAATCTGGCGATGAAAGGGATGACTGAAGACAAGGGCGTAGGAACCGGGGGTGCTGGGGGGGGGGGGGG
>JAIPMN010007796.1:0-18662 GCA_020650975.1 Apostichopus californicus
AAAGAAAGTTTGGCCGTGTATCTTAATATAACACACTTCTCCCACCATATCAAGTATATTTTCAGGTGATTTATACCAGAAGATATAGTTTTGGGGTGATTTAAGGCTTTAGGTGTCCGAAATTCGAAGTGTCCATGCTACTACTTTAACATGGAAAATTGAAACCAAGGCAAATAAACAGAAAAATTCAAATCAAAATAACTAACATAAACGCTTTTATTAAGTAGCACGATACGTTTTGACCTGACACCCAAAGGAGTTGAAAGTTTCCTTCTATAGATGCTGTTGACAATGACACTATTGCTTACGTGTTAGGGTAGGGTACATTGGTAGGCAACATTTCGTGGAACTAGGCCTACGGTAGCAAAATACAGTAGGTGGAAGAACAAATATTCAACATAAAAAGAGATGATTGAAATGTTACCTTCTTTCTTAAATGAAGCCTTGAGTCGCACGATATATATTTCAGTATGAATACCGGCTTTCTATGCGAATGGCAAGCTGCGCATTATTTGATTTCCTAAGTTGCTCTTTGCTATCGCAGCAAAGAAAAGGTGGCCTGTCTTCAGGAAACGCTATGTTACAATGAATTCTGGATATCGGTAACGTCTAAGTGTTTCATGCTGACGTAAATTTGATCGCGCATACGAGAGCTGCACGTACTGGATGTACAAGATAGTAGCATGACAAATGTGAATTTCGTGTCTGGCAGTCGAAGATTTGTACAGAAAGATCCCCAAAGTCGAGGGTATGCACACAACCAGCTTGGCGAAGTCCTGTATACATATACCAGGGTTGGTAGATCATTGCACTACAGCTTAATAAAGTAGCCAAATGAAACCCCAAAAGGCCGAACTGTAAATAGGCTAACTTACGTACACCAACATAAATTAATATGAAACGATTTTATCGGCCACTGACGGACCCAGTGACTTTCTTGGAACCCCCACATTACATCAGCCCCCAAATGTAAGTTTTCTATGATTTCATGAGAGTGAGTGCCTCTTTGAACTAGCGATTTTCGATGAACTGTGCTGAATGGGCATGCAGATTAAGTTATAGATAATTCGTTCACGAAGCTACAATTCGTTCAGCGCAGCAATGAAACTGAAGGGTAGTCCTACCAGGGAGCTGTTAGAGTAGCAGCTCCCAGGTCCTACGATACGTAATAGAATTGTAAACCATAGAAAACAGAAGAGGATAAAGACGAGAGTCATGGACACATAGATGAATGTCGGAGGGGGGGGGGTGGTTCTGCAAGGCCATCGAAGTTATAACTGATGTATATTTCGTTGTATACGCCGATGGGAAGGTCATCAAATTTAATGTATACGCCGATATGAGAAGGGTTGCAAATGAAAGCACTTGACTATTATTAGAACCATTGCGTGTTTACGTTTACAGTTTGTATACACTTCCCCCGAACGTTGGAGTGATGCAATCGAGTTTCGACCGTATGTCGCAATTACCAGATGATGAAAGAATATAAAAAGGTGGTAGCAACAATATCTACTTTTATTTATCATCAGAATATAGACAGAAGAGAAACAACGAATTGAGGTATGCGTTAAACATTTGTTTTCAATTGTAACTTGTCATCAAACATGGTGATAGTCTTGTCACTCTTCGGACCAAAGGATAGACATCCAACGTGATGAACATGTGGTAGCTTAATTTACGTTATGTGAAACGTAATTCTAAAACATGCGGTAACGTACCGTTTCAGTAACTTGATGTAGGACAAACGAAAGCCGGCAGACTAGGGAGAGGAATGAAGATCTCACCAGACGTTCATACATTGATGCTGACCTTTCCGTCAGATTAGATTCAGCTGACCATATGATTCCTAACTAGGCTGAAGCCGAAGGCTTATACTTCTATGAGCATAACCTAGTGTGAAAGAGTGCAGTTATTTATGTCCGCGCTTTATGGTGTGACTGCATATTGAGTGCAAGCAGATCTACCAACCCTTATTGCAGAATCCACATAAAGGCAAATCATGGGAGTCCTAAGCGTTGCGAAAGACTTTCAAAATTTGGTAAAAAATATCAGCAGCTTTTCTGATGGGCAAGCATCTGTATGCTATTACACCGATGATATGAGTCTCATCAAAGTCCTCATAGGGCCTACAGGGGGACTGTACAAGGATGGAGAGTTTCTCTTTTCGGTGAGTTATTCTCATTTCTACAAGTTACAATTTATGTTAATTTCCATTGTGTTACAGTACTTCAAATTGATTGGCAACAAGTGCATAATAATGCATATATGTGAAATTTTTATATCAAATATCATCATGATTGTTCTAAGCTTATTAACAGAAGTTGATGATTTTCATGTAGTCTACACCCAGACTGTAGGCATACCTTTGTACAATTTAGAAATAAAACATGCTTTGCTGGTATTGAGGTACATGCAGTAGCCAAGGGCAAACTTGGTTTGTGTGTTTACTCTTCAACAATTGATATGAGAATACTTACGTTAACCAAACTAATTAAACTAATGAACATGCACTGTTCTTATGCATTCCGTCATCATTATATGTGCACTGGTTCTTTCTCACAATGACAATATGGGTCATAATACTAAACAGCCAATAACATATTGTCATTACCCGATAGCCAACTCCTCAAGAGAGTAAATATGGTTTCCATACTGCAATATATGTCGGTACGTTCAGCCCCTGACCCATGACAAGGCAGAGCCTATCACATGTACAGATATATAGCCAGTAGTTCGGGAAAATTCCCTTTCACAACAAACTCAAACTGCTCAACTATTTATATACAGTTATTAACTCTATAAAATACAAATAATCAAATTCTTGTAACCAAATAGATCTCTTTTTAAAGCATTTAGATCAAGCAGTGGCCTGCACAACTTTAGGGGTTCCAGGGGAGGGGGCATGCCCCCATCTGTGTTGTCAGAGAGGGTAACTGTTCGGTCAGGATATTTTTCACATTCAGTCATGGAAGAATTAGACTGCTCTTGAGCCCAGGATGCCCTTCCAATAATGTTTCATTCCCCTAGCTGAACCAGTTGTGGAATTTAAGAATTTCCACCCTGCCCATGCCCCCGACCTTCGACATCTGTGCGTTTTACTAAGGTTGGGGACATCCAAGTATGAGTGACAATACCTTGGTTTAGTCTGCAATGTACCTACTGAGTCAAAATGCATTGTTTAACTTTGACATTTCAATACATATTGATTGACTTTTATAGTTGATATTGAATCTTTACAGATTAAGCCTGACCTGCTCAGACCAGACCAAGCTCCTGATGTTCGCTGCCTGACACAGATTTATCACCCCAACATAGATACCATCGAAGATGACGGAGACCTTTGCCTTAATCTCTTCGAACAATGGCAAAGCCACTTCGGTCTGCAAGATGTCGTGCAGGGTCTCTTGTTCCTCCTTTACAATCCAAACTTGGAAGACGCCCTCTGTCCCATTTTCTCTCCCGATATGACGATGGAAGAATTTACTACAAACGTGAAGCGTTCATTGAATGGGGAGGAGATTGAAGGGTACCATTTCCCAAAGAACCAGACAAAACCCAGACCAGAAGCGGATAGAACAGACACAGATTGCAATGGTAGCACAGAATACAGCAAGGAAGTGAGCTTTGAATCTGGCAAATATGGTAATAATTACAAGCAAATTACCAAGAGCGTCATGACTTCTGCTGAACCGCAAATGACGAAAAACATTGCAAATGTTAATATGTTTGAAGACGGACTAACTCTGTCCTCTGCAAAAAGATAATAGCAGAAAAACCATGAGTAGATTTCATACAAGGACATGTTTAACAAAAAAAAGGGGGGTGGAGGGGGGACAGGATGGTACCGTAGGCTCAGTATGTACGTTGAAACCCAAGCTCTAAATATTGACAGCTGAGTAGATCAACTACGCCAGTCAACTGCAAAAGAAAACAAAAATGGGAGGGTATAGTCGGCTCATTACTTTATGTCGTACCACAAACTCTAAGTCAGTCAACTGCAAACCAAACGTTTGGGTGCAACCAGTTTCATTAGGTATGTTGAATCCCAAATCGAATATGTTGCATTGGTCCAAATGCTGATGATTATGGAGATCCGTAAAATCAGTATTGACATTCAAAAAATATTTGTAATTGACTTGTACGAATTATTAATTCTTTCGAATGAATAAATAATTCATACAAATGAAATTGAAACGTTTTTCAAATTGCAATAATGGGATTTTGTAGTTAGACTGTATCTGCAAAATAAAACAAAAATATAGCAAAATGATCAGCAATATATAACTGGTAGGTTTCATAGGTTAGTTGTGGTGAACCACAAGAACTTGTTGCGACTGCTGCTAAGTTTAGCAGAATCAGTAAAATTATGCAAACTTAAAAGAGACTATGTACCAACCAAGAAAGTGGGACAGAAGTGTGGGAGGTGGAAAAGCTCATGTTGAACTAAAAGAAGATGTGCAATTATAATTTTAAAAATATTAAGTTAAGTTCAACAAAATCAATTGGCATAGAAAATATATTTAAGAGGAAAATTAAGGAAATTCATTTAATAATTTGAGACAATAGAGTCTAAGTTGTTTCAAGTCAATTTAAACATTGTCGTTCTACCTATTGCAATAATTATTATTTAGTTCCACTTGAACTGTGCACATGGACATAAATAACTAAAAAAGAGATGTCTTTATCTCTTTATCAAGTTCGTTTAAGATTATTTGGGATCTAAATTTTAAAAAACGAGCATCTTTGTTAGGACCCAAAATATATTTGTGGCATTGCATAATCATGTAATTTTTATCATAAAATTTTGTATTCCTTGCCGAAAGCGAAAGGAATTTATGAGATGGTGAAGCAGTGTGTGTGTATGTGACACCTGCTAGTAAAATGGTAACTCAAAATATTCATGGTGGATTAAATTCATGCTTGGTATGTAGATCTGTCTTATTGATTAAAGAACCCTATTCTTTTCTGTGAAGGTCAAAAGTCTAAAAACCTTGTAAATACGATAAGTCAAAAAGTACATCTTGATTGAACTTCATACTTGCTTCGTCGATCTTGCTCGGTGAGCACAAGAACCCTATTGAAATTGATAGAGGTCAACAGAGGTCAAAGTATGAAACCTTGTAAAAATGATAACTTAAAAAGTTACATCTTGGAAGTTCATAGTTGATATGTGGATTCCCATAGTTGATTGTTTAAGTTCATTAATATGAACAATGTGTATGGCATTCACAGAAGCATGAATTAAGTTTCTAAATTTTTTTTCCCCCTTGACTTCTTCAATTGATGGTGAAACAGGCAAGCTAACAAAGTGTGCCATAATGGAATTATCACATAGATATTATCAGACCGTGCTGGTTTCAAAAGGCTAATATGAAACAATAGCCCAATAGTGCCCACTTTCCAATTTTGGAAGGTTCCTAATATATCACCATCCTTCCTTGGCTCTCAGGGTATTTAATTTTAATCCAGTTTCGTTTCAATCTTTTTTTTAAAGTTAAGGTTGCTTTTTTTGTATGTACGAGTGGATGGGGAGTTTTAAGGAAGGGGTGTGAGAGATTGATGAGGAAGTCTCTCATGAGCCATTGGGCATTAATGAGTGATCTAGTTTTATACTTTGGAATCTTTTTTTCCTCTACTAGTCATGCTGCTACAAGTAAAATTTGTATATATTTTGCCTTCAGCTGTTATCATCATATGAAATTTAATAAAGTGGTATGCACACTGCTAAAGTATTTTTTTGTTTACTTTACTTGGTTCTGTTTACTCTATATGCAGATTAATACCACCCAGCCATATTAAGGTAATCAAAGGTTTGGAATGTCTGCATAGTGAAGCAAAACGTAGTTAGATGGTGTCATCACCCTTGAGAAATTATTACTCTGTAGTTATGAAAACTTTGTCAAACTATCTTGAAAGTCCAGACATTTCTAAACCAGTTGTAAATCTGGCGATCCATATGCTCTTGAAAAACCCTGAACTGAAGTATGTATGCTGTTCCAGTTGTGTTATGGATATTGTGGGATCAGGCTTGATAACAAAAGGTGAGAGGGGAGGGTGGGTTACCGTTTAACCTGTCTTTTGTTTAAAGGCATTGAAGACTCGCCCCAAACCGCGTGCCACCCTCTGAAAAAGTTAACTTTCCGTTGCTTGCAGGTGACGTTATGTTCGTGTCGCTACAATGTGCAGACAGTAATGAAACGTGATACCTTGTTATCTTTAGCTGGACCTGAGATGTCCATCGCTGTATAGTTTGTATACTGTGCTGTGGGTATTGACCACAGCTGTATGTACTGACTGTACACTAATGTCTAATTACCGACGGTAGCAAGCTGTGTGTGTATTTTCTGGGATCGATGGTAGTGTCTAACACTTCTGTTACACCTCATTCGAAACTAGGTCAAGTATCCGGCATTAGACGTTTCTTTTTGCGCAGGTCTTCACACCCTTTAATGTTGAACATTTCTGTTGAAATGAATCACACATATTTTCAACAAATGACAAGCACTACAAATTTGTTACTTTCTTGGTTTATCTATTAACTTTGAATATAGCACACACTCACATGGAGTAAAAAAAAAATAAAGGCGAGAAACAGATGGGGATGAAATATACAGATTGTTCAATATTTAACACTAACAAAAATAATCTACTCTTTCGTTCTGATCGAGCTTTGAAACATTATTTACTCCATGTTTCCAGTCAATTACGAAAATAGTACACTCCATGATACACGTACAACCTCTGTGATTCATTTTTTACTAAAAATCAGGTATACAAAATGCTAAATGCTCGGATACATTTTCTCCTTGCCAAAAGAAAAGAAAAAAAACAGTAGTAAAACGAAAATTTGCATAATTTAAAATTTGGATGTCCAGATTTGAGTGCAATGGCAAGAGTAGGTGGTCTCCGTGGAAACAGCTGCCAAAGAAAATGTTCAGGGTATAGAAGAGGAATGGGGCTGAATGGAGAAAGTCATTGATCAAATTTAGCACAAAGTGGTTATTAAAAACTCCTGTTGCTATGGAGATGAACCAAACACAGGAAAAAGAGTATTTTAAATAAAGTACAAACACTATATAAGTGTAGTGGTATTCTTATGGCTCCATATCACTTCCTCAAGTCTACTTCATTTGAAATATTTTGCTGCAGAATCAATCTGATATAGCTTGAATATTTATGAATGGTTAGGACGGTATCAAGGCATGTTACACAGGTCAACCCATTTTCAAATCGAGATATGTTTAAACTACCGAGATATAACCAATTCAAACTGGAACCCATTTATTTCAAGAATAATTTCATCTCTGTCTTGTAACAATTCTGAAATTGTGGAGAAAAATATAAATTAATTAACTTCTATACATGCTTCTAATATTTTGACAAAATACTACGTAGCATTTTACATAACGAAAACAAAACCTGGAAAAATAAAATTAGAAAGAAGCAAATGTGTCCAGTCAAAAATATCTCCAGCTCAGATTAATGCATTTCAGCTTAATTTACCTGAATCATGTCAGAAATTTCTAAAGCTAAAAGGAAGCTGTTCTATTTGAAAGATAATTTCATCTAAATCTCTCAATTTGCTTACGTGATGAAGCAACTAAGCAACTTACAAACTAGTGGCATCCCCTCCATGTCAACAAACTACGATCAACTTGATTCTACTGCAAAAGATAAAACTGGAAACTTTTCTTCCCTACAAGATCAGTGATTTATCATACAAGTACACCGCAAGATGTAAAGAACACCCCAACACCCCCCCCCTCCAACCCCAGGGCAATTAATTGCTTTCACTATCAAGGGTTTAGAGTCATCAGCAGAAAAGCTGTCCATTTACTTAACTAAGACAACTACAGGTCCCACATGGATAAGATTGGATCATTGTTATCTCTGTGCTATATTTATTTGCCATTTTTTTGCCATTATTTGCCAGTTTTTAAAGAGTGATATTTTACCGAAAGGTTGTAAGGGGAGAACCTAATATCGACAAGTTGTTGTGGATGACATTCAAGTGGGGTCAAAACATAAACAGGTAAAGTGGACCAAAAAGGACCCAATTCAGCACATTGGTATTAACCTGATTCAGTGTAAATAGTCAATGGTTATATATGACTGCTGTAGTATGCTGATACACCTTCTGTTAAAGACAGCATATATAGCCAAAGTCACTTCAAGAAGAAGCTTCTACCCGAAACTGACAGCTGTTTGTCAAGCCAGTTCAACTTTGTGATCAATTGTTACACAATACCAATCAAATCATGATGTCAAGTCACCCCCCCCCCCCCCCGATATCTATCCGCTACCATCATGAACAATTCAACCATTAACCTATGTCCAGTAAGTTATAGTCGGACGATGCATTGCCGGCCCGACCATTGGCAAATATAATATACTAAACGGTTTTGTCTTAATTGAGCAACAGTTTTGGCAGACAAATGTAAAAATTATGACTTCTTCCAAGTTTTCTTTGGAAGAGCATATGTGGAAAAGTTGCTAAATTAATTAATATTCAAGGTGTGATCGTAGAGGGCATACAACTTCATTTCCTAGGACGACACATGACTCGTAACCCTCAGGCACCTATTTGGAAGACCCTTTCCAAAAACAAGAGAAGAGGTTGTTTTTTTCTTCTGCTTTCTTTCTCCCTTTTCAGAACTCATCGTGTCTGGTGAGAGCTTCACCAAAGTCTGTAGCTTGGCTGCCAACAAACAGGTCATACTGATCCAAGATCTCTCGCTTTGTCAGTTTGTCATCCTGAGGGAAAGAAATATTAATAGAAATATTACTCAGAAATTAATATTTCAGAAATAAATATTTGCAGAAATGAGTTTGAATGAGAAAAACATTTGTCAAGTCTGCCATCCTATGTAAAATATAACTCTGTGATAGTATTGTATGAATTCTCTCCTTGGGATTTCTTACAAAAGGCGATTGTCTCTTCCTCTCCCCCCCCCCCCACCCCCACCCTTCAAGAAGTTCAGGCCACAAACATTCTGGCTAGTGACTGGCTACATGCCAGTGGAAATCTGAAAAAGGTACTGCCAGTAGATATCGAGAATTTGAAGACATGATAAGGTGGGTAACAAACAGGCATGTGTTCTGTCCCTGACAAAACCCTGTATTAATGTTTATTTATCAGCAAATATTATTGGGCTGTTCCCATAAGTCTCTACAGTACCTGGTGTGTGCTGTGATTCAAGAAAATGCCAGTAGGTACTAAATTTTAAGCCAGTAGCCTTTTTAAGCACTTGCAATTTTTTTTAGCAAGTGGCTGAAATAATGAAATTCTAGGCCTGACATTGTCAACAACTTGAGCATCATCTCCACAGAGTTAGCCCATGGCACATAGCCCCACCATCCTCACCTTGTTAACGTCCGTCTCGTACATGAGGTGCTTAGCTTCTGCCTCGGCGTGGTCGTACTCCGTCGGTAAGATCCACTCGCCGATCTCCTGAGAGTTCATCTTCCCATCGCCATCCCTGTCCCGGTAAAGACCAAACTGTTCTCGTTCTTGGGAGACCCAGGATGGTTCATCCTCACCTTCCGTCTCGGGTTTGAACATGTCACCTGGTGCAGATAGAAATAATCAACTTTATAGCTCCACCAAGCAGCAAAAAGGGACTAGAAAATGAGGTCACCATGTTGTCAGACTCTGAGGCTATGAAGTACAGAATGGAAGCCATGGCATTCAAATACATTCTTGTATTCAAAAAACAACGTTTTTCACTAAAGAATTGGAACTTGAGAGATGTAAATTATGCAAATGGCTGCCTTCTACTTTCCAATTTATTTCCATTTCTGTCCAAGACTCCGTGCCATTTTTCCCTATTGCCATTGTTACCAGGTAATCTGTAGTGTCATTATGCTTTAGTTCAGAAAGTTAAACAAAGTTTGCTACATTCTGGTACCAAACTAGTTTATAAAAGAAAGACAAGTTTATAAATATTCCTCAAGTCAATTAAAGTTGTACCAGGAATCACAGAATTAAACAAAACTTCAAAAGGTTGCAAATATATAAAAAAAAACATAACCTTTAAATTGTGGGGCACAAATGTTTCTGTACTGCTCTAATATGATTTTTAACTCTACTTAGTACAAGCTCCTAATTGGTTGTAACTATATCTAGGTTCCATAATTTTCTGGACTGCTCCAAATGATTTGTGACTCTACTTTGTAGCTCTGCCAAATAGATAGTAACTACATATGCCTCTACTGATATATTGTGGATTATCCAACAATGCATGAATATTACAAGGTGGCATTCAGAATATGAAGGAGTTAGACCCCAGTGCAAATATGAGGCTTCAAGTTCCACATGATCCATAGGGTGCTGGTAGCTTACCTATGTACTCTTCCAGTGAAAGAAAACCATCTCCGTCTATGTCGATGTCCTCCAGTGTCTCTTCGATGACAATGTTCCTCATATGAGGTGACTCCTCGGGATGCAGGAAACTGGTGAATTCTTCTATGGTTAGATCCCCATCGCGATCCTGGTCTGCGTGGAACCACCTCTTCTTGTCTCTGCGGATCATTTTGCGGAAGTCCAATCTCTCGTTTTCCTCTAATCGCACTAGTTCTGCCTCTAAAAATTTAGAAAACGATAAGATCGGCTTGTAACTTAGGCAAATCGTTCTGTGACAGTGACAATAAAAACTGTGAGCTCTAAGAGGGGGGGGGGTTACCACCCCAACCCACCTACCATGCAACAAGAAACAGCTGAGAATACTAATCCCCCACCCCTCCCCCAGCCCCATTCTACGCTACAGTACACCACATGTTAAGGATATTTCCTCCCTTCACCCATTTAGTGAACAAGCTGATATGACAAAATTCTCTTTCACTTCAATATGAACAATATGCCACATCACCAACTCCCAACCATCACACACCCCCCCCCTCCTTCCCCCTCACCTCATCCCTCTCCATTCCCTACAATCTCATTTCCACCTTTATCTTTCTCTCACTGACCTGTTACATCCTACTTTAGTTATTGAATTAAAGGAATTATGTCATTGATGTCAAACTGCTTATACTCCTGTTATGGTGATAGAGTTTCATGAACAGCAGACAACTGACAAAACTTTCAGAAACTGCAACCAAGAGGAGAAGGGAGGGGGTGGGGGGTGGGGGTGGGGCTGGGCAGGGGGCTCGTGGAGGCACAATAACTGTGAATATTAAGTGATACAGGATAAATAAACATCATGAGACTATACAGTCATGAATTTGGTTTTCGATCTTTGCTTGCTTCAGATCTGGATAAGAGACCCAAGTTTGCTTTGAAGTTACCCCAAGATTGAAATCCTACACACCCAAGGGATTCACGTTCCATCAAGGAATGGACCGTTTCTCTGTTTTACAATCGTTACACAGTTATGACAGGCACTCACCCCACTTTGGTGTAGTTATTAGTACTCCATACGCCATGTAAATATATTCCCCAACGGTAACCTTTCCATCCCTATTATAGTCTCGAATTTTCCAAACACTGGCGGAATGAGCCACGTTTGATAAATGCTGAATGTAGATAACAGGAAGTATCTCAAGGAAGGTCAAAGGTCATGAATGCTGAAACATGCATTAGCATATATGCAGGAGTATGATGTGCGAACAAAAAAAATTAAGCAATGTTAGGCCACACCATTTGAGGAATGCTCATAGCATTGGTCACCACTCATGGAAAGATTTTTTTTAATGTTTTAGAAGTTTCAGTTTTGGCATTCACAACTTTTGACATGAGGGGAAACGAATAGGATACCAGATGTCTAGGACTGTCTAGGCTGAAATGAGTCACTTTGTGGTAAGGTATCCTTAAATACATACCAGATAGACTACTGTATGTGGTTTCATTATATTCATTCCATGTAAGTTTCTCATCGGCATCTTGGTTGTGAGCCTTCCATTGCCTATCAACATCCTCAAATATGTAACGTTTCTACAAACGAAGATGGAAAGAAAGCAGGTAAATGGGTAAGTTTGAACGGATGGAAGCAAAAGAAATTGATAAAGCACTACTGACACATACCAATACAGTATTCAATAGATGAAATTAATTCACAGAAGATATAATACTGAGGTACAATGCATAGTTCCATAATTTTCAGGAAAATCAAAATTTTCCATAATTAATTGAACAAACGTCCTCTGAACTGGAAGTCATCATCTTGTATCTGACTAGGCTAAGTTACCAGCTGAATTCACCATATAAGGTGGCGACTTTGAGAGGTAAAATTTTCATTACCAAGTAATAGCAATAGTGCAGTTGTGATTTGATGTATAATTTTAGTGACAATGCCACCCAGTTGGGACAATTTTTTGTATAACTGTAGTGTCATGTCCCGCTTCGGAGCACTCGCATTGTCAGTACGAGCAGTATGAATATCAGGAACTGTTTGTACTGTCAACACGGTGCTTAAAGCATAAATATTGGAGTACAGTTTAGAGAGGTAAATTAGGAAATTGTCCCAACTGGCTGACAATGCACATAGTGAGCTACTTTCAAAGCTTACCTGTCTCTGCATGGGCTTTAAAGTCATAAGTATTGCCCTAAAACTAAGCATGTTAAAAAACCACTAACCAGTTTTTAAAAGTACTTTCCTGAAGGTTCTGACTCTCCAAATTATTCACAGATATGGAAGAGGGTTCAATTAGTCAAATAAATGACTAAGTGACCAACAAATGCTCTGAGCAAGGAAGTAAAATACTTGCTGAAGTGACCATTAACTTGACTGTTCTAGCATATTGATGACTACTGAATGACCTTAAAGGGAATCTCAGGCTAATTGCTGAAATCTCTATACTGAATACAAAGATTGGTTGAAATTGACATCGAGGTATTGCATCACCCGAGGAAATAACAGCGGATGAGACTTGCTGGACTTACCTGTTGATGTTCAATATGTTTCTTTAACTCTTCCATCGTAACATATCCATCCCTGTCACTGTCGATTCTGTCAACGATTTTACTGCAAAGGAAACACCAGAAATTGGGATGTGAATGAAAGATTTAATCAAGTAGGCCCTGCCACGTCAAATGGTGAAGAATACTTCATCAGTAATGTGAAAAGAACCAATAACGTGACACAGAAGTCATGAAATTCAACTCTCCCAATGCAGGAAAAAATACTAGGAGGCAAACTTGCCATGATAAAATTATTGTTTTACAATACGATTACTATCTGACATATTGCAATTTTCACTAAGTATTTGTAGTAAAATACATGAAAGGAACAGCCTTCCTAATTCATGACTAGATGAAAGAATGAACAGTGAAGACTATTTATGACACTTTGTGCATTTATGCCCACAGCTTTTGCCATTTTGGGTCCATGTAGTCACATGAATTAATGACTGTTCCACAGTTCTACCTAGCATAGTTTCAGCAAGTGTTGAACATAGTCTCTCAGTTAATTGGGACATTTTTTTATAAGCGTCAGGCTTCAAAACACTTGCTGTGGGCTGTACACCCTTCTGACAGTATTTGTATGGATATCCTATTCCTAACTTCCAGCAATATAGCTTTGAAAACATTACATGAAATTCGTGTGTAACTTGTAAGAGACTAGAGTGGTATTAGCATTACAAAATTGTCCCAACTGGCTGTGCATAGCGTGGTACAAATTGAGATGCTCCACCCAACTTACCCAAGCCTGTCTCTGCTCTCCTCCGGTGTCAAAGATTCAAACGTCTTCGCATCTTCATCCCCTAAAAACGCATCGTGGTCATAGTCTGCATTATGCTGGTGACCATCTCCTTCGTAATGTTCTTGGCCACTTAATTTGGGATCTTTTTTTAATCTGTCACTTTCTGCAGGTTTGGCAGACACAAGTCTTGCTGTGGCAAGAAACAGAGCTAGCGCCAACACCGTACACTGTGATAAATACTGCATTTTTGTATAGGCCTATAACGTTGTGTAACGCTATTCAACGAGTTTTTAGAAAAATCCACACCAATAATAAACTTCAACTTTCAAGCGAGATATACATATACCCTGTAAACCTGTTGCAAGACTTTGATGCTTTCTTCGACGTCAAATTTCTTTCACACTTTGGTACTAACGAACGATTCGTCGCTCGTCGGTCTTATATGTAGTGCTGTACCGGTGATCAATGATCGTAAACGAATAGAAGTGTAAACGTGGACAGTGTTTTAGAAGTTGACCTGTTGGGTCATATCATGTATTGTCCAATCAGACAGCGTTATTTTGGAGGCTCGCCTATTATAACCAATCAACTTTTGTTATACATAAATTCTTTCCGTATTGATATATTTTTGTATTATGAAAGGTGATTGGTTAAAGCTTTATAAACACCCTTCATTTACCAAAACACGCCACGTTTTCGCTTACATTGCAACTTAGCAACTGAAAGCAAGGAAATGTTTCTATAATTAGGTAGCACACTAATTTGGTAATACTAGAAAGTTTCAAAGAGTTTGACCATGGATAGGGTGGTTCCGTCAGGCTAATACTTTCTATGGCGTGATATATTAAGATATAAAGCTAGTTAGGCGGCTTAAAATTACGTTACTTTCAAGAAAATGTTTCTACACCTATGTTAATGACTTATCCACTAACATAACTGTTTGATCACTGGGTAATCCTCACCCTGCCCTTCACTGTACCCTTTTCTACTTGAGACGTAGAACTGTACGTCTGGTCGCAACATCATGTTCAATTATTCGCGACAAATTTTTTAGAGTTAGCAATAATGTGTCATTTCCGCAGTCCAGGTTAGGTCCTGTCCTGTACAATGCATAAGAAATGCTAAACGATGAACAATGGAAGAATTACCCTGACATGTCCAGGGATGAATAAATGTTACAGGAAGAATTTTGATTCATCAACCAAATGTAGGCCTACAATATCAAGTTCGGGGAAGGTTCTACGGGCGGGACAAAGGTAGAGGTGTGGGTGGTTGGGGAGGGGTCACTTTCCCACAGGCGCAGTCGATATCAGGAATATAACACCGATTTCCGAGTACTTCTAAAGAACTAGCGAAGTAAAAACAATATTTAACAAATCAATTGCTCGTATGGTAATTTACGCGTTTTTTTCTAGTTTTTTTGTATCATTATCATTGCTGATCTTCATAGTAGGGAGGTGGATATATTAATACGTGCCTAATTTCAAGTTTTGTGGAAATTAAAATGTCCTCGTTCATTAATTACAAGTACAGGTCCATTTTATCTTTCTCTTCTTAATGGAATATAAGCCTACCTTGTATTTTTTTAATTTTTTTTTTGGGTCGCCCTTCAGTTTGAAGCATTCATTTTACTATAAATATGTTATGAAAATGTTATGAAGAAACACATTATTCCATCTATCTCTTCATGGGCTAAAAAAGTTCATATTGACAACCCCCCACCCTCACCGTTGGGGTTGTAGATATCCTCACCCACTACTACTACATCTCCCTCTCGTTGGGTACGTCTGCCAACCCGGGTATGACGTCACGGTGATATTCCTTCTCTGGACGCCCTGACGTTTAGTTCAATGTTCCTTTCTTGTAATACAGTCGATCGGTACAACATGGCAATGTTTATCTTGTTTACGCCCTCACATTCTGCAAAGCAATACACACAGTTCATAGTAATACAGCTGTTTTTGACATACTTCTAATGACCAACTCTTCACTGCTTGCCGGCGGTTAGGACACGTTCACATATCCACGTATCCCTGACATAATATACCTGTTATGAAAAAATAATAATAATAATCCTAATTGCTTTAGCTATACCGAAAATGACATACGAATGACCCTTTGAGAGCAGACTCCCCGGAGGCAGTTATTTTTGCATCGCGCGGTAAGGATGGGACACGTCACCGTATACGTATCCAATGAAGTATAGCCTGAGTGTATAATGCAAATACCACATACCATACTTCAATCTAGTATATAGGCCTACACATAAATATACATTAGCGATATATCTGGCGATTTAAAGGAGCATTCTCTCACTAGCTAAATCTATTATTCAAACAAAGTGATATTACAAAGATAGTCCACTAGTTAGTACGCAGTATATATCAGCAAACTACTGACTGGTTTCACTGATAATTTGGGCGACGCTTCGAAGGGTTCGGTTCAGACATAGATGAATGATTTACGCTTCTATTTTTGTTTGTTTGTTTGTTTCGTCATTTTCTTTCCTCTTTCAATTTTGAATACAAACATTACGCACAATATTCTCCGCATTTGTGTACATTCATAACCAGGTATACACCTTATTTGCATATATGATTTGGGATGACGGATCTAGCTATTACCACAGCTATATATATATTTCACTTAGGAGAGGTGTTAAATTTAGGCGTAAAATGTAGGAAAGTTTGTTAAAAGTCATTTTTCGACTTAAAAATGCATTTTCATCTGTGCTAACTCCTCACAGTTTTGTTTCAAAATAACCCCCTCACCCTATTACACCCTTCCCCATGTGTCAAGTTTCAGCTCAGTTTACAACTCAGTAATAGGTGAATAACCATTCCCTTCCCCTGCTCTTCCCTATCACCCCAGCCCTCTACCCATGCATGTATGAAATTGTACAGATACCCTTGATATACAAAGATAAATAAATGGTACACCACACAATGGCCAGTGAAGATAGCTTACACTGTGTACATATTTTGGTATGAAGCCTAACATTCTATAGCGTTACGGCCACATACGATACGTTGCATTGAAAGTGAAAACCTCTGCAGAGATGGAATAGCTTCCCTTTGACCTTGGATGATACAACGAACACGCTGGAAGTTTTCACGTCATCGATTGTGGTGGTATTGTCGGAATGAAAACAGGACGACGATAAGTCTGGATTATTTCCTATATAGCGACATTATCGTATGAAGCAATAACGTAGGCATATGATGGCATAAAGGCCATAGTAGTACACGTGGAACTGAAAATATGTACCAGTTGCATGGTTTAGTTTACCGTTAGTTACCATTGGCACGTCATTTAAAAACTAAGTTGAGTAGTTCATATCTGCGGTCATTATCAAGAGGCACACAGGTACCATATAGTAGGGCGTGACACTCATTTGATAGCAGCGGCGTTACACCACCAAGGAGGTCGGATTGAGAGGGGCGAACCACACCCCGCCCCCAATGGGCCCTAAAAAAGGTGCACACCGTCCATTACGTTCAAAAGTGACAGGTTCAATATCATCAAGAAGATATGTGAACCGTAATCTTATTGCGCTAGTGTATCCTTGCAATTACTCGCTTCGCTCATTTTAGGGGGCATCATCTGATTATTGGTACCTGGGCCTCGAATTTAATCGTTACGCCACTACTTGATGGGCTCGGAGCAAGTGGGTATTATGTAGTAAGCCTATAACCCACTTGCTGAAATTCTACCTGACGCAGGTCGGGTATTGAGGTGGGGTGGGGTGCGGAATTGAAGTAAGACCAATGTTCATGTTCTAGCGATAACACGCCGGTGTGAGTATCATTGCCGTGAAATTATTAGGAGACATCCGCATACCTCAACCTCCTCCCGTGGTGCAGGCCGCCATGATTTTCGTATACGAAAGGCGGAGGTCGATCCTTGCTACTGGGATCAAGACTACGTACCATTGTATTATGCGACATGCAGTTTACCAGGGTCCCGTGTCTAAGCTAACCAATATGGAACGCGAAAGTGGCAAACTTATATCGTTGTCTAGCTAAGTTTGTTGTTGTCTAAACAAAAGTTGCTGTTGCTGTGTACGCACGCTGTTGCTCAAACTCACGTTTATGTCTAAACTTCCGTTGTCTATACTTACGTCGTTGTCTAAACTTACATCGTTGTCTAAACTTATGTTAAACTTAGTAACGAAGTAAGTTTTCCCTTTTCGCGTTCCATAAACCACAAGCCTGTGATGTGTATATTCATTATATATACGCATGCATGGGTGGTGGTGAGTTCCAATAGATCATATCTAATACTAATGGAGCAGCGGATTTCTGAAAAGATGTTATCCGTGCAGTAATAACTTCTTTGCAATTTATAGCTCCATATTTTAAGGCAGTATTTCTTTAAATCTGATTTTGATAAATTTATAGCAGGGTGCTTATCGATACTAAAAGATCATAACAATCTAGTTAATTAGCGTGACCTGTCGACTGATCAAGTTTCAATTTCAATCAGCACTGAGGTCAATACATTTTTTTTTACTTCTTCAATATTGATTGATTGATACTTATATCAAACATGTCTGGGCGACGATATATTGAGAACCGAATCAAGTGCGTTAATCACGTGCTCACTTAATTGATCAGGTGCGGATCCAGCATATTTAATTGGAGGGTGTGCGGCCTTGGGGGTCGTTGAAGCCGACTCCCATGTATGGGGGTAAAAGAAACTAAAATTTCAGACTTGAAATGGTGCATTCTGAGGCATACTTAGGCTTTAAAATTTAGATCTACAATTATGTAAAAAGGCAAGGCTATGCTAGTTATCTTATCATTAATTTGTGTGTGTGCGCGTGCGTGTGTACGTTTGTGTGTGAGAGGGGGGGGGTGGAAGAAGGTGGTGCACACCATCCCCATACCCCATCTCTTTCTGGATCCGCGCCTCCTCATATGGTATCAAACATCTATTTTGTATAGAAAAAAAAAACATTAAGGCTGTTTTTAACATCGACACACAAAGATATTCTATAATTCAATGACCAATTTAATCGTA
>JAIPMN010007798.1:0-13713 GCA_020650975.1 Apostichopus californicus
GAAGATCCTGCTAGGATCGAAACGTCAGGCCAACTTACTTTTACACATTCTATTACACAGGCTCTCTAGTGGATAAGCAGTTTGCTAACAGTTTTATTTTATTTTCACAAGGAAATCTTGAAATAAACCATAAACTTCTTGGATTTTTTTCGTGTATTGCATGGTATTCTCTCCGTACGAGGTGTGATTTTCTTGACAAAGGAGTCTTCGACCGCAAATGATAAAAGTTTGAACGCCACGAGATTACGAGTAGAGAGTCTGCAACATCCGGGTACTTTGAGATCTGATTGTTCGCGAACTCGCTGTAATCAATAACTCTAGAATGTTCTAGGAGAGTACTACTCTTTACAGATTTGTAAACGAGCTGGTATATCACCAGTATCCGTAAAGAAAATCCCCAGGTCAAGACCAGCAGCCCTTTTCATCAGGCATGTAGCTACGGTGACTTTTGGGAGAGAAATTTTAGCTAGCCACAGCTTGAAAGGAGAGTCAACCAAGTCTGCCAAGCCAGCACTACCAACTGAAAAGGTAACAGCATTGTTAGGTTAGTCACAGATGTTTGTTCTTGATTAATTTACTGTAAAATGACGATCTGACAATTGACATTATTTCAGTTGTCAGTTTAGAAAGTAACAAATGTTAATATGGAATGAACACTGTTCACACATTTGGCAGAGAGATCTTGACTCAGTCTTGACAACTAAGTGTGAAAATAACAATGTTTCACTAAAATGTCACACAATACATGAATTATGAAAGTTGCATTCTTTGAAAAGTTTGGGTCAACAAACTATTCATGAGTTAGAAAACTGTTCCGTTTTCTTTGAGTGAACCTCATTTGTTGGAAGTAAAGATACCCAGCTATATTATTTTGAATGGTCTATCATTCTGTAGATTGAATTGAGTATTTGGGGGTGTGAAAAATTTCTAAACCACAAACTTTAAAAGAAATTCCAAAAAACATGCAATGAGAATGATTTTTTTACCTACTTGTATTGCCTGAAAATGTACTTCTTTTTGATGAAACGGTAAACTTTGATCTCAAGAAAACCCTTTTAACTCTATAGTTAACAAATAGTTGTTCAATCGACTCCTGTGACAGCTGTTTGTATACTTCTTAGATCTTGCGACACTTAAGTATCCCGGATGTTCAGAGAAGGAGCTGAAGACAGCACTAAGATCAAAATTGAATGTTGAATATAAGATGAAGATTGATTGATTGATTGATTGTAATTAAAAGGGAGAAAGGAAATAAAATTTAAATGGAAAATTTCTGTTATCTTTCACCAGCAGATTTTTTCCAAATGCTGGGTTATTTTTACAGTCAATTAAATATCCTCACACGGCCTTTCAAGAATCCTGTAGGAGCATATAAACTGTACAATCCTGTAAATTATCCTGCATAGTCTTTCAAAAGTCCTGAACAATCCTGTAGAATTTACTGCAACATATTAAAAGTAGAAAATCCTAGATAATTGTAACCAGATAAAGCTGTACAATATAAAAACTGGCCCACATATGGATGCCACAAAAGTTTAACGACATGTTGGATCAATGTCATATTCGACCGGTAGATGGTCACTATTGTTTTTGTTGTCCATGACATGAATATTAATAAGTGGGCGGAACTGAAAGTAAAATTCTTCAAATGTCAATATCTTCGCAATGGCAGTGGTACATTGTAACATGACTGACATTTCATGTAATTAATATTCAGGAGTAGGTGGAGCTTAATGCTTAATTGCTAGAAATTCAATGTTGAATCTTTGTCATTTTGAACTGGTAGGTGCTCCATGATTAGTAGATGTGCCTTATTGTTTTTGTTGTTCATGACATGAATAGAAATGAGTGGGTGGGGCTTAACGTAAAATTTGTAAACTGTTAATAAGTTTGCAACGATATATTTCATGAACTTCATACTTGGTATATTGGTGTTGAATTATAGTAGTTTGACATCTATATGAACATAACATTTAATCTCATTAATATTCATGTTTCTGGGCCATATAGCATTACTGCTTCATCATTCCTTCAATGATCATTCCTCAAATATATTATCACCCCTATTATGACAGCTTATCGAGGAAGATATAGATAACCTTTTCCATCCAGGGTCATTTAACAGTAAACAATCATATTTCGGTAGAAGGCACTCCAAAAAAAAACCTATAGCAACACTTGTTTTTATTCTTCAATGAAACAGTTCGATAGAAACCCTGTAGGTGATATGAAGACCTTTGTTCACCTTTTGTGGTCTGCAGTCTCCCCCAAGATGACCTATTCTGTTGTTGCTTTAGAAAGATCTGTACATGTACAACAATTGCCTTAATATATACACAGTATACTGTATTAAGGTGGGACTAACCCTTCAGAGCGCCCTCAATTTTCCAAAAAATAAGTTGGGCTCATTTGACAGTTCAAAGTGTCCTCTATCCGAAAATATATAGTTTGAACCCAGAATCACTGTAAATGTTACCCTAATTAGCTTCTGAAAATTATTTTTCATGTTTGTTTACTGCCGTTGCTATGGAAACGGAGTCCAATTTTTGCTCAAAATCTGTCAATTATAGCCCTGTACTTCCCCTTTAAAGACAAAATATGTGCCTAGCTGTGTGAGTGGTAAGAGAATACATATTACTACAGTGCACCTTTCATCACTCAAGCAATACAACTTCCTACACAGCTCAAACCTTGATAAAAATTCCAGTTATTTTTGAAAGTGTTATTTGACGAGGGGATTTTTCACAATTGTAAGACGTCATGGCTAAGAAGCATGGACCCTACAGGCCGAAAAAAAGGAGGTATTATGGCAAAAAAGGAGAGAAAATGAACGTGAGTAATCATGAAGACCATGGGGATAGTGTTGACAATGTTAGTAGTGCAGGTACAAGTTCTGCTAATAATACTGACACTACAGATATTGTGGGCTCAAATTCGGTTTTGGGTCAGAGTAGTGGCGGTGAGAACGAGCCTAGGCCCACTAATTCGAACAAAGTCACAGGCAGTGCTTCTAAGAGAAAATTAGAAAATAGTGAACATAGTGATCTAGCCAAGAGAATTTGTTTGGAAAGTGATAAAGTCAGGCTATGCCGAATATTGTCAATAGTACCAGTAGTAGTAAAAAAACAAGGTGACCGCAGATAAATTGCAAGGGAATTTGATCATCAACCTTGAATTGCTGAGACAGGCAATTCAATGATTCTGTTTTTGTGAATGCGGGGCAAATGTCAAATTAATTCCCCATAGTGATAAAAGCATGGGTCTGGCTATACAATTGTGCATTATATGTGCATTATATATGGAGATGATCACCCAGTAATTAAAAAGGAGTGTGTTGGCCACATTCAAAAACGAATGGGAACTGGTCTTCGGAACTTGAAAAAGAATTTGAAAGGCAAAAAACTACCAGACGGTAAAACAGTTGGGGGAAAGGGGAGAGACTCACAGATAAAGTCATAGATTCCATGCAAGTGTGGTATGGTCGTGCAATTCGGTCAAACAAGGTTAACCTAGAAGGAATGACAAATGCAGTGTGGGCCATTTATTTTCATAAGCTCTCTGATGATGAGTCCCCAACATCACCTTTGTCCGGAAGGTTCTGAGAGCTGGTGTACATATGAGAAAGCGGTATCGACTGACCAGTTATCAGAGTTCAAACACAAACAGAACCTCCCTCCTGCTGTAATGGAGGCATTGAAAGCTATTTTTGTGCGCCTATCAAGCCCTGTTTTACTAAAGAAGTGCTTGGATTGCATAACTCAAAACCCAAATGAAGCCCTGAACCAATTGATATGGACAAGGTGCCCCAAATCCACATTTGCTGGCAATAATATCGTCCGCTGGGCCTCTGCTGATGCTGTGTGCAAGTTCAATGAGGGATATACCACCAACCCCAGTATCCTCAAAGGAATGGACATAGACCCAGGATTCTACACAAGCAGTGCCATGTTGAAATTTAATGAAAGAAGGGTGAAATCTGCAGAAAGGGCAGTAAGTGAGAGTGGCATAAAGAAGGGCTTTGAGGAAGCAGTGACGGACAAAGAGGGGGGAATATATGCACCAGGGGCCTTTTAATAAAGGTAATTGATGTTCAAACCCTCAACATTGTACCATCGAATCTGTAGGAGAAGAAGCATTTTGCGTATTTGCAGAAAATGACCCATTACGGCCCACAGGTGACCTTTGACCCCAAATTTCGTACCATCTCTGATGGCCCTATACCCAATGGTCCTTGTGTCCAAGTTTCATGAAATTCCATCAAACACTGTGCGAGTGGTTTTACCAATTGTTGACGGATAGAGTGATAGAGTGATAGACGCCGCACTGTAACAATAGCTCACACCAGCATGCTGGTATGAGCTAAAAATCATATCACGTGTATGTTCATGCAGATCGCTTCACACGGCGAATAAGCGATATGACCATGAGACAAAAAGCACTGTGAGTGACTATGTGGCCTCATTCGTAAAGACTGGACGAAATAATTGACGTTTATTCACAACGAACGGGGACATCAGGATCTTCGATGGGGCCGTGGGAATGAATGTTTCTCCGCCTTTTGGCTAAGATCATCTGTAGTATCTATAAAGGGGATTGGGGTTGGAAGCGGATCAGTCGTTCGGTAGTTCGGTTTTCGTGCGTTTTTCTTAAAAAGTATCAATGTTGTTTGATTGATTGGTTTATCGATCGGTTATCTGAAAGCTAACAACAGTATCCTATTGTGAAGGCATCGTGTGTTACAGTGTACGCGTGACCCGCCTGACGGGAACTACAAAACTCGTAAAACAGTATTTCATGCACATCGCTTCACACGCCGTATAAACGATATGACCGTGAGACACGAAGCACTGTGAATCACTCACTGTGTCCTCATTTGTAAAGACTGGATGAAATAATTGTCGTTTATTCACAACGGATGGGAACATTTGGATTGGATCTTCGCTGGGGCCGTGGGCATGAATGTTATTTGATTATAAACTCGGTTAGCGTTATGAACGGTTAACAACAGTATCCTATTGTGAAGGCACCGTGTGTTACAGTGTATGCGTGACCCGCCTGGCGGGAACTACAAAACTCATAAAGCACAGAATAGTGCTTTTTACGTGACCCGCAATGCGGGATACAAAACGTCACGGCCAAACGGCATTACCGAACCATCTCATACTAACAAACAAAACTCAGGTCAAGCGAGCCAAAAAACATACGCCCGCCGACCTGCAGAGACAAAACGCCCAACCCCCCACTCAAACACCGTAAAGCACAGTATAGCACGTGTATGTTCATGCACATTGCTTCACACGGCGAATAAACGATATGATCATGTGACACGAAGCACAGAGTCGGACATGGTGACAAAAACATTGCTGTCATGCTTGTCTCTTGTTTACTAACGGATGGGGAAATCATGATCTTCGATGGGGCATGGGAATCAATGTAATTCGATTGATTTATTTATTAACTCTGTTAGCGTAAAGCTGAACTTTCTCGAGGTCCAAAAAATCATATTAATAACAATAGAAACTTGAATAATATGGCTATGGAATGGGGAAAAATAAAATAAATTAAATAAGATAATCCTGCATGTATCGGTACGCGTTTATGGGTGTGAAGATGGTCCCGAATGGAGGTGAAACGTTTAGATTGTAAATTCAACTCGTTTATTGTGGTGTTACTTGCGATCAAAAAGTAACAGCGCTAGTGTGGAATAAACAACAGTACGTAACACTGGATTAAACGGTTAAAGGAGTTGTCATTCTGATACTCTTTTCATAGCTCGTTCTACTCCTAAGCAGCAACATAAGAAAATGTAACATTGATGTTATTGCAATCATAACAGTTATGAATATGTACATTGAAGCACTTATATGTTAATTAGCTAGCAATTATTGTTCATAAAAAAGGTATTTACTTTTGATTTATCCCATTATATAAATTGTGACATGGAAAATTTTAGGGCTGGGAGGTATGACTAATATTAGTATGACTTACAGTATTTTGTATGTAACATCAGTCAAATTTTTAGCTCGCAACTTCTAATACCTTCACGGTTTTTGGCTACGATCATGTGTAGTATGTTTCCCTTCGAGGGTAATCGTCATACACACCGGACGATGATCAGTCAGTCTCGACGGAGGGGACTGCGGTTGAGATCAGTCGTTCAGTTGTTTGGATTTTCGTGCCCAGGTACTTTCCCAGGGGTTCCCCCCCCCCCCACCCAATTATTTCTTTTTTCCCCACATATTGCAACAATAACTCTTGACTGTCAATATCATTTCAAGTGATTTTCTTCGCAAAACAACAAACAAACACAAGAACAAACACATCTCCCCTAGCTAGAATAGGACTAATTCATACTTACCACCTCCTGGTCCTCAAATAGGACAGAATCTTCCTCTTCTGGTAATAATGGCTGCTGCAACTCCTCCTCTTCCCTTCGTCCCACCTCTCCGAAACTTTCTCCAGACTCATATTGCCCGGCTCGCCGGCATTCCCCCCTTAGAGTAACTGTGGTCATGAATCAGTTGATCTCTTTTATAAGAACTGTGCTGGTTTATGTAATTCACTCTACCATGTAACTTGTACTTTCTCTCTCTGAGTTGTGCTCTCCTCCTTCGGCAGGCTTTGCCTCTCTTACGTAATTTATCGTAGTGTTGTTTTCTCTGCATCTGTTTCAGAGTCTGGATACATTGACTATTTGTGCTCAACTTTAACCCGGCAGCTTCCATCTTCCTGGCTATTGACTCACCAGGCCCATTATTTGTGATGTGTATGGCACTGTCATTCCTGTACTGACTGTTGCGTGCAAATGTGGTGCTATGTTTTGGATTAGTCACATTAAAAGCATTATCGACTGCCTCTGCTTTTTGCCTGGAAGTCTCAAACGAGTGGACCATAATCGTTTGTAGCAGGTGCGTGTTTTAAGTATTTTGATAAGATTTGTGTTGTCAGTGCGGGAGATTGATTACCAGAGAACCCTTTGCAGCATTTGGCATAGATGGTAATTTGTAGTACCTGCCCCTCTTACATGATCTCCATTGTAGCATTTAGTAAGGCAGTCCAGACAACTTGCAACTTTGCAGTGGTAATATTTCAGCACTTTCCTGCAAGCAGTCACCTCTGCCTGTACATGACAGGTTAAGTCAGCATGCGCCTTTGTATCAAGCGCTTCTTAGTCATAGTCTTTGCAGGAAACATGTCAGAGGAGAATTCTGCTCCAGTCAGTGCTCTGTGCAGAGATCTGTTTAGGTGGGTGGACCTGGTCTAAAAGGTTCTGTTTCAGACTGAAGCAGACATGATACTACTGAACCCATTGTATGGCTTGTCATCAGCATCAGTTGTGAGGCACTTGACCTTTACTGGGTTTTACCGAGTAATTTTTATGCACAAATCTTTCCACCATTTTGTCATCTTGCCTTAAATTTGCTGAGCCCTAATGGCCTGAACATTGTACCTTGTGGCCCCTTCTTCTGTTCAGTTCACCCATTAGGCACAACTTGTTACTGTGATGCCAACCAATAAAAAATTTGTCCACGGTGACATTCTCTACAATTACATCTCTGCATCGGCTTGCAGGAGCAAATGGAGTATTATTTCTGGAATTACGCAGAGGGTTATTGTACTGCCGATCATATTCTGCATATTCCCCCATGTTGATGTGAAAGTTGCAAACCCAGGTTAATAGACGTCAAAAGGTAAATTGCTTAGAATAATACGGCTTTAACGTCAATAATAATGTTTTTGACCATCTACGACACGGTAAACGTTTCGTGTGCCGAGTGTAGGCGTTTGGCTATTGTTATTGTATACAGTTGAAATAGAGGGGACAAGCCTTGCACCCGTGACCTGACTGCCCACGTCGTTCAGGACGACGCATAGAAACTGGCGGAGTGTCCCACCTCCTGGCAGTTGAAACATCTAACCTCGGCGCACTCCCTAGTCAAGTTTCCCTTTGGGGCAGGTCCTTGGCTCGCCTTAGGAGCCATTACATCCCCATTTGGATGCTGCAGCCTTTTGGTACAAACACCAAGATTGCTCTCCAGTTGGACACCGCTGATGCGTTAGCCTTTCATTGGAACCTGAGCTATGCATCAATATAGCAAAAATGGATTTCTGCATTGCGTCTGCTGTGTCATTTTGGGTGATCGCATTGCGATAGTAGGAGCCCCATTTCTTCCTCCAGTACCCTTATTCTGGTCTAGAAATTTCTTCAAAGATGTATACATCCTCTTGCATTCCTCTTTCTCCACCAGAACTTCATACACTTTGGCATTATTGAGGTACCCCACCGTCTTGGTATCCCTATCAGACGCAGATACTGTTTTTGAGAGATGTTGTGACAAATTGTAGTAAGTATCATTCGAGATACCTGATGTATGAAATACCCTACGAAACTCCTAGGAAAAGTGACCTTTTATTATTGCATTAAGAATGTGGATATTGAACTTTACATTAATTACGTCCTCGATTGGTACCAATTGAGAATTATCATTAAGAACCTTGTGCCATCTCGTGTATGAGTGTTTTATGACAAGGGCCGTGGATACATATCATACCAAAACTCACGTTGCTTTTCTAAAACAGCTAATGTTTCATTTGCATGCCACTCGTGTACTCCGTAACGGTCCTTGAACGCTACTCAGTCTTGGAAAGATCGAATGTAAACCATTCTTTCTTTACCTTTCGCTTACTAAACCTCTGACATAAAGAGCAATAAAACTCCCGTTTAGTATCCGTCGTACGCAGGCCTCGTGGAACCGTTCATTACAAACTGCACACAGCGCCATTGTATTGCGGTCATCTGGTATCCTACACGTGCAAAATATTCCTTCTGTCAATATCGGTATTCGCCGTCTTTTCACGGATCTGCTGAAAGCTCGAATACCGAAAGGTAACATTTGCAAATCAATCAGGTCATTAATTAACTCTTGCCACATGGTACCCTCGTCATAGTGCATCTTTGTTGGGTCTTCAAATGCAAACACACCACACGAAGAACCGTGCTGGGGAGGGGTGTTTCGTTTCGCTGCGTGCTGGTCGTCCTTTTGTGGTTTTTTGAATGTTTGTCTCTGCAGGTCGGTGGGCGTATTTACCTTTATGGCTCGCTTGACTTAAGGTTTGTTTGTCAGTGGGGTGGTTGGGTAGTGCCGTTTGGCCGTGACGTTTTTGGATCCCGCATGGCAGGTCACGTAAAAAAAGCACTATTTTCCATTTTACCGTAACCTATTGAGAATGGTAGTCTCATTTGATGTAAGCTATACGTAATTAAAAAGTTGTTCAATAACTGTACGTTAAGGTGAGCTTCTAACATACAGGCAATGTACAAAATGTAATGCTGGGTATTCGGCAATTCTTTCAACAGATGCTGTACCATATAGACTGCACTGGAAAGTCTCAAATAAAGCAGTTAACTGGGTGAAATAGTTCATTTGATTACTAACTCTTGGTATATATTTTTTCATGTATATCAAAATGGGTCTTCTTTAAAGAAAAATCACCATAACTTCATGATTTTCGATGATGCAGGATTGTGATTGGCAAAATTAAGTTCCAGTGAGTAGCATTTTAATCACATTGATAAAGATCATCCTGTGCACTACTTTTCTGGTGTTCATATAACTAAAGGAGTGATCAAACTCTGTACAGTATGCCCATGCTTGGTACTCCACCAGGGATATACCTCATCACTCATCCCCAGAACCACTATGCCAATAAGGCCTTTGGAGTGGATACTGCTTTTTGAGTGAAATAGTATTTAGCATCCAAATGGCTATACTTCAAGGTTTCATTTTTGTTGCACAAAACAAATGTGCAATTACAACATTGCCCACACCGTCATATTAATTGTATAGGCAAACCTTCCATTGCCATTGAAAGTATTGGCAGTTTGAAGCTCTTATATCTGACTATATGGGGACTATATGGAAGGCCCTTCATGGATAAAACATTAATATTTGTGGGATTTCATTTCCCCCTCACAAGCCAACTCATTCTCTAAGCTCTCCACATGCTAATCTTCTTATTGAGCCTCCCTTTAAATTCAATGGATATGATATTTCTGCATTCCATAGAATTGGCCCTTGTTTATGAAGTCACATAAACTCAGACATTGCCACTCACTGAACAGATTCAAGAAGCAGCCTAAACCTTTCTCTTTCAAGGCACTTCTTGCAGTGTTCCACCATAACAGCGCCTTAATAAATACTGATTAATGACGATGATGATATGTTTTAGGTTACATATATACTTACTGCTCCCCTGGCGAAGACTAAAGAATGAAATTGGCATCTCCTGCCTGCAGACGCTCCCAAACACACCCGTCTCATCTATTTTCTTGGATTTGTTCTTGGACTGCATGAGATCACCAGCTTGAAATGAAGCATTAATCAATATACCCTAGGTGAACATAACATCAATATATGTGTCAGATACCAGTTTGCACGATGTTGAAAGTTATTTGAAGGATTTAGTGACACGATAACTAGAAAGCTATGCGGTTTTGTGATTCCTTGCCTGACATACATAAGTAATTTAGCTACCTCATTTAGGATCTTGTCTAGAGGGTAACACCTGGCTTGTCTACCAATGTCTATAACTGTGCACCCTCCGATGTGAGTCATCGCAGAGGTCAGAGTGAAGCCCCTATTGACAGATTCAAATAGCAAAGGTATAGCTGTTACTTCAAACAAATGAATCATCGCTGTAGAAAATCAGGAAATTGTCTTGACAATGCAACATTTCAACAACCAGGCATCCTGGCATCCTTGAGCTTTAGGGGTCATTTTCTGTTATTATAACTAACACATTGAAGACTCAGCCTTTAATAGAAACCCAAGTAAAAATCACTTAGTTAGCCACAATACCACAAGTACAGTTGTCAATCAACAAATGAGCAATAAATGTGGTGCATCTATGTACTAAGTAAGTATGAAGTTAACACAACCAAAACATAAAATGGTGATTTATCATGTTAACAAGTGGAGGTTTTCCATGCAAACATGGATACAAAAACACGGCATCACCATCATATACAGTATATGCCAATTTGAAACATACATGCTCACACACGCACACCACCAGATAGATTCCTTCGGCAAGGATATAAGATGTATTTCCCTTTTAGGCATAGGGGGTTGGGCACACAATTAGGATTTGGGGCTGTTATCTTGTTAGGGCTGGTTTATAAAGGTTAGGGACAACTTCTCTATTAGGAAGTTGATTTAGATCAATAGAAAACAAAATTTGAAATTGAAAAATAAAAAAATATGCAAATTATATGCAAATTAATAATATGCAAATTAGGCCGCCATTTTGCTTTTTATGGAAAACACGAAAATACCCCAAAAAATCACTAATTACTTCAAAATTGACTTCAAAATATATGATAAAGTTTCTTTTGGGGTTGCTCTTTCAGATGATACCAACTTTTCTGAAATCTGTTGAGGATTGACAGAGTTATATGGTGGACAGAGTTATGACTGATTTCATATTTAGTACACGTTAGGTTCGGCCCACTTTTATGACCCAAATTTATGCAAATGAGGCTGCTATTTTGTTTTTCAAAAATCCCCCCAATTGTAAGTTATTCAAATCTTATCTGTATGTAACCTATCAATGTGCTATATATCTATATATATATATATGAAACATTTATGACATATACTATACTATATATCATAAAATAAAGGAAGAAAAGATAAATTTTGAATGTTCAGTAATTTTTATTCATCATTTTTGTTAATAATTTTATGTAAGATTGTAATGTAAATAATGATAGTTCAAAAATTCCCCCAAGTTCTAAATCCCCCTCCCCCAAGTTCTAAACCCCCCTCCCCCAGTTCCAACTCCCCCCCAGTTCAAAATCCCCCCAAGTTCTTGATCTCCTCCCGCCCCCCCTCTAAATAATAATAGTTTCCAGTAGGTGATGAGGCGGATTCTTCAGTTGGTTGAGGAATTTCAAGAGCAGCAAGAAACAAAGCAGAGTTATCTGTATGCTCAACAAAGAAAGGGGAGAAGCATCAAAGTATTGGTATGGACTTCAATAACAAGGAAAAAGTCCATCACAATACTTCTGGGTTGTTATTGCCATAGAAAACTAGAACTCTCTGAGAAACAAATGGTTTCAATTGTAATCTATCATCAATCAATGATACTACCTCCCATCAGTAGTATCAAGTACAAAAAAAAGGGTTCAAACTTCCAAGTTTTCACACAAGTGTAAAGTTCAAGAGAATGTATAGTGTTTATCATAGCCAAAATGGGAACACAGTGAATAGTATTGGTGAAATAGAAGGTGTACAAACAGCATTTATTCGATTGCTAGATATGAAACTTATGATTTTGGAAGTTGAAGCAGTCAGGAGAGAGATCAGAGGGACAGCTTTTAGCCTGTGTAATCATGTTTGGTATGATATTTGGCAAAGCATGAAATTTGGCCATCATCCATGCAGTTCCTACAACCACTAGTTGTTTTGCGGTTGGCAGACTGCACATGTTTTTCGAGGGGTGTACGAGGTTGGATCAGTGACGTGTTTCAATCGGTTTGGTATCTGTCGACTCTGAAGTGGGTGGGCATATCTCTCTCTGTAGGGGGCAACCAATTGCTCAGCAAGTGCAATTCTAAACTTTTTGTGACTGTTCAGTGGGGGGGATTGACCTGCTTCAGCTTCCAAAGAGCAAAGGAATTCACAACTGTCATATCTATCAATCGAAAAAATATTTTTGTCCACCAGCGTTTGTACCGGCGTTGTACAGGATTGTACGACAAAAGCTGATCGTACACATCTACACCACCCATGTGGGTGTTGTAGTCACGAACCATCTTTGGTTTCTGAATATCTTCCATTTCACCACGAGTACCCCTCTTTCTACGAGTAATCGTATCCAACGTGTTGCCATGAACTGTAGATAGACAAAACACATCTCTCTTGTCCTTCCACCGACAAGCTGTCATCTTGTGGCTACTGTAGAAAACAGATTGATCCGGCTTGAAGACTTCGACAGAAGTCCTCATTCGCATTGGCATACTGAGACGATCCTGGCGAACCGTTCCAACAGCCAATGTGTCGTGAATGAGCAGATGAGCTAGTTAACTCTGGAGACGTGTAAAAATTATCAGTGTATAAATGATTAAATTTACCCAGGTACGGACTCATCAGATCATTCACGACACGGAAGCTCAATCCCTTTTCTCCAGTACCACCTGTGTAAATTTGGAAATTCAAACAATAGCGAACTTGTGCGTCACAGAGGACCCACGATTTCACTCCTCTCTTTGTGGGCTTGTCCTTCATGTACTGGATGAAGCTGCAACGGGCCTTGGTCACGAGCATCTGTTCATCCAGACTGAGATTCTTACCCGGATGATAGTGCTGAGGGAAAGATGTGAGTAAGGAATCAAGTAAGGGACGTACTTTGTACAACTTATCACAGAGCTTTCCATCAGCAGTCAAGTCAGCCCTAGTGTTATCCGCAAGATGCAAATACTTTTTAATCATGCCGAAACGATGACCTGACATTACAGAAGGAAACCATGGTGTTTCTAAGACTGATGTATTTGACCAGTATTCTCTCAATGCACCTTTGTGGACAATACCCATGGCAATATTTAGCTACCCCAATGAAGGCCATTATCTCCTCTCTAGTAACGGGCGACCAGCGCTCTTTACTACCTCCTTCCTTGGCCCTTTCTTGCATCGCATACAGATTCGTCTGCTT
>JAIPMN010007799.1:0-23704 GCA_020650975.1 Apostichopus californicus
GCACGGGAAGTGCCGTTTCCTGCAATCTGAGGGGTCTGCCAGACGAAAAATTTTCTTGTACGCTGCGCGCCAACTCATGGTGGCGCTCCGCTTTGATAGTCATCACCTGCTCACGGGCCCCCCCAAAATTTATTTTCGCACGACGCCCCTGATATAGACTGATTATGGTGGTTGCGTAAGTGTCTGGCTGATAAGGAGCTGAAAAATGGTTGTAATAAACAGCATAGATCTCTAAGTTTGATTGTCACTGAAAGATGTAAACTTACAGTCAATTACTAATGACAGCTTTGATAGCATTAACTGAAGAGAACAGATGAAGGATATATAATCCATGTAAGGTAGTTACAGTTTCAGTCATTTTATGTCTTAAGAATACTCTCCAATCTTCTCTTCACAGAATTTCAGTAATAGTGAAGGCTTAAAGGATAATTTTAACATCGTTGCAACAAGCCAAACTGATAACGGGAAAGAATTCATAGCAATGATGGAGGGTAAGTCTACCAATGGATGGAAAATACCGTAGAAACTTTTGTTATTGAGTATTGGATATACACTAATTAGATTGAAATGTGTGTATCTGTATGATCACTAAATGAAGACGGAGTAAACGTTTATTAGAGCTGTAAGGTGTAATGAGGTAGAAAGTGTACGTGTGGGGAGTAGGAACTCAGACATCAGGCCTTGAAATTTGGGCTATATCTACTGGCTAAATGTCAGTGGATTTTGCTGGGAGAAAAAACAGATAGGCACTGGCATAAGGCATTATTCTGCAAGTGGACAATAAAAACATAAACACATGGTTAAAGTTGGTTAGCTATATTCAATCACTGATGATAACATCAGCAAATATTTTTGGGCTGCTCTTTAAAATAAAAGCCTGTACAGGAACTGATGTGCATTAATGTTGTTAATGCATGAGGATGTCAATGAGAACTTGATTTTAGCCAGTAGACTTTATAAGCACTTGCACTTTCTAGCAAGTACACTTTAATATGCTTACTATGTGAAATTCTAGGCATGCACATGGATATCAGTAGAGCTCACAGTTTATATGCCTTTGTTAAACCTCTTTAATCAAAATCATTTATGTAGCCTTCAAGCATTTATTTTTGTTAATGTTTTGGCCTTCTCCAATATTCTGTGTGTACAAAAGCTAACCCTGAAGTCAATAGTGTGAATCCCTGTTCTAGCTAAAAAATAAAATTATTTGAACTTTTCAAGTTAGTTCATAATTTATACAGATGTTCGAGAGCCAAGCGCCTTTTCTTCTCTAATACAGTGAATAAATTAATTCATTGTGTCAACCTTACCTTTCTTTCTGCTGCAAATTCAGGGGATAATATTTGACATTGTATGGTTGTAGTATTTTTAATCGTTATTTTTATTTTTATTCTATGAAAGGATGGATAGAAAATAAGTTCATTGATTTATTTTATTATTTATTCATTAATTTATTCATTTCATTTATTCATACATTCTTTCATCTATCTTTTCATTCATTGATTCATACATTCATTCATTCATTCCTTTTATCTTTCCTTTTTTTTGCAGGTAAGAAGTACCCGTTCTATGCAGTTCAGTTTCACCCAGAGAAACCAATCTTTGCATGGAGCCTGGACACCAACCTGAAGCATGATGAGTTCTCTATCAAGACCTCACAGTACTTGGCAAATTTCTTTGTCAGTGAAGGTATTTGCAATTCATGATTCTTGTCAGCCAGTATTCTTTTATGCAAATTGATATTTGATAGGTGGCATGAAGACTTTATTCCCAGTACCCTATCTGGCCATCGAATGGATACCCTGACGATTGACAGAATAAAAATATGAACCTACCTTTCATTGAGTAATGCCATCTTCCTCTAAGGGTTAGAATACCCTAGGATGGTATTACCCTCTTCACAACATTTTCTACATTTCATTGAGTAATGCCATCTTCCTCTAAGGGTTAGAATACCCTAGGATGGTATTACCCTCTTCACACTTTTCTACATTTCATTTAGTGATTTCATCTTCCTCTTGGGGTTAGAAATACCCTATTCAGTCCGCGAGGAGGATTATCGATTAAGAACAAGACGCCTACACATTTAAGAACGAGTGAGATTCGTATTAGGTCCGCTTGCAAGATTAATATACTGCGCAGGCTTGAAAATATCATATCAGCTGTTAACATTTCCCTGTGGTATGTCGTTGCCACATGTGCGGTACTAATTTGGTATGTACTCCGTTCACCACTGCGCCGGAACGTTCAATCATTGCACATAAAAAGTATACTGTATTCAAATTTTAAACCAATCTGTACCACTATATACCATTACACGCTAAACCAGATTCAAATTTGTTACAAACCCTTCAAATGAATGAGCGAATGATCTTGCTAGTCACTGTTTCACTGCTGATGTCGTATTTGAGGCTAATCCAACATTGAAGTCATTTAATGTTAGGTCTAAAGACATATAGTCAGGTCTATGCGTAGGCTAATGTAACTTCATTAAACAGGCTAGGCCAAACATGATGGTTTTAGCCTTTTAGTAACTGCCATAGCAACCGATTCCAAAATCATCGGTTTCGAAATAAACATAAAATTTCCGATTTTGACCTCTTCAAAAACCTGTGAGTTTGGCGTACAATGAATTAAAGTTTATTATACGGTGACTTTTCTGCAGTGTTGGTCGAATCGGTGCCAAGAAAAATGAAATGGGTTAACATATACCGTAGTTAGGTAGTGTTTCGGTTAAGAAAGGCAACGGTCTGATACTTGAACAAGCAATCTTAACATAGGTAGCCTCACTGATCTGTACACTAGCTATGACAGATCTGTGCCGTGGGCCTACTGCACATTAAAAAATATCCGCCAAATTGCAACTGGATAGAGCGGATATGATAACTTCACCGGAGATCTTGGGTCACCATAACTCCTCGACTGTTCACATTACATTAATTAAGAACGCAAGAAGGATTAAAGAAACCACAAAAGGAAGATTATTCTTAAGAACACACTCACGCGGACTTGAAGTACGAGTACGCGAGCGTTCACACTAAGAGAATTAATCGCCCTTGCAGACTTGAAGTACGGGCGTGTTCTTAAGTGTGAACAAGGCATAAGCCCTGTGTGTACCAGTTTCAGAGCAGTCATTACAGTACTATGTAACTCGATCCATTTGGAATGAAAGTTACAGGCAATGTAGTTAGAGAGCATAGCACTGATGATGCTTTAAAGCAAATTAAAAATCAGTCCATTCATTGAAGTAATCACCTAAATAAGAGGCTGGATACATAAGTGGCTGGAATATACATACTTCTTGTTTACTGTCCAAACAAAATGTGTCTTCAGTTCTTCACTTCAACCTCAAACATCTGTTTGTGCACTTGAAATGGCATTGACCATCACTGTGCCTAAACCTCCAATACTGTTTATATCATAGTATTTTCAATCTTGTTAGCATAAAGTTTTTAATCTTAGCTCCAGGTTTTGTGTTCACACCCAGTAGAGTTTTTGTGGATTGGGTGGGTTATTCAATCCACTTTCCATATACTGTATATTCACAACGTACTGTACACTGTTATAAATGTTTTATTCAACTGACACTGCTACTTCAACATCAAAATAAGTTCTTTTAAATATTAGCTTATTTGTAGAGTTAACATGGAGATTGTCAAACACCCAACAATCCCAATTCACCCACATTTCCACCTCCCCTCCCCCATCACCTCTCTCTCTCGACATCTCTCTCCGCCCACCTTTTACTCTCTCACTTTCTCTCTTCAGGGATTGCTATTTATTCCCTATCATCTAACTTCACTTGCTTTGTTTTTTTGTTTTTTCAGCACGTAAAAGTTTGCACACCTTCCAAAGCCCAGAATCTGAGAGTGCTGCTCTTATCTACAATTACAATGAAACTTACACAAAAGGAGTATTTCATATCAACCAGTGCTTCTTTTTCAATCCATGAAATAGTACAGGTATAGCAATTTCAACCTGTTTACTAGTAGATACAATTTAATTTAAAAAAGCACCATTTTTGGCATTTTTGCAGTGGTCACAATTCTCCGCATCATTTTGTCAGCAAATTCTTCTTTTTTACATTAATTCCTGAATTTTTTTAGGCACAGTAGAGCTATTTCAACCTGCATGAATCACTGATTATTTGATATATTTCAAATTGATTCTAGATGTTGGTCAAGATTAATTTGAACATTAGGTCAAAGATCTTTGAAGTCCAAAATAAAAGGCCAATTAAGGTTGTGATGTATCAAAATGATGTGATACACCTATTTGTTTTGTCTGTACAGCTGTGACTCTATTTTAATCAAAATTGGCAGCTCTATAATCAATTAGTAGAAGGTAACAACCTATATGGTTTCTTAATTGGTTGCAATCATTTCACCACCCCTGGCCTATTAATACCCTTTTAAATTCATTACAGAACATCAACATTGTCTCCCATCAAGTTGATATAATGAACTTTCCATTTTCGTTGCAAGCCTCTTCGGTGTATGCATAATACATTGTAGACTGAAAGGTCACCAGGATTGCCACCAAAGTTTCTTGTTGAGGTATTGAAAGCTAGTGACCATTTTATGACTTTCTAGCAGAATCAATACTGTGACATTATTAAGGCATGTCACTTTTAAACTCCTATCAGATTTAGTAAAGATACATCTTACCTACAGAGCCGTAGGAAGGTGCTTGAATATAAATTATTATCCATTTTGCAAATTTAAATACATTAGTTAAATCTCTTCTCTCGCTTTAACTTTCAGCTCGAAAAAGTCGTCACAGATTTTTGGATCCGACAGCGGAGCATAAATACCTTATTTACAATTATGAGCCTGTCTTCACCGTTCCTCTATCTCATTATTTTACTCAAGTATACTTCTTTCATCTAAAGTAGCACTAAGAAATTTCAACGTATTGAAATATGAGCTGTCTGATGGGTGTCAAACTCGATGACTGAAATCACACAAAGTGTCTTCTAAAATATGTAATGAGCAAGCATGGGGCAGTTTTTCACTAACAGTGTAAATATATATAATCACTAACAGTGTAAATATATAATTACAATATTTCTGGGGAGGGGGTGCAAAAATGTGCATTGAATTATTTTGAGGTTGTTGTTTCTGTTTTTCTTTTCTTTTTATGGTCATGAATGTTTTTCTGTTTTGTGGCATTATTTTTTAAGAATACGAAAGGATAGTATTGTCTTTCACAAGAGAGGTTACATTAAAGAAAATGTTGCAATAATTAAAGTCACTCAATATGTAAAGTAAGCTAAACGTAACATTATATTTGCACAAAACATAGATATTTTCCAAAATCTTTGTATTTCCATATTTTCTTAAATGTAAGTGTTTTTGGTATTGAGCTTCCTGTTCTCTGATATTTTACACTATTGTCAACTCAAATGGAGTTTCGGTTTTGAAACATGTTGCCATGACATCAATTAATTAATTAATTAAATTTGTATTGCTTCATTATATATTTAGTATTTGATCATATTCACCCTAAACTTCTTGACAGGTAAACGGCTTATCGTGTATTGTAGCTGGAATATAATTAGAACAACAACTATGGTATATAGGGTAACCATATGTTAATTGTGTGTAATAATATAATATATTTACTAATTACTACTATATTTCTAATTGTAATGAACTAATTTTGTATTTAGTTTAGTGTTGTAGCATATACTTGGTTTTTTTTATGGAATTGACAAATTTTATAATGTGGTATATACATATTTTATACAATGGATACTGTAACTTTGCACCATAGAAAGAAAAATTATATTTTGAATTCTACAATTTCTGTGTCTTATTTTTTTCTTTCGTCTGATTGGCTGATATGACATCATGTGACCATTCCTGATCATCCATTATTTTTCAATTATGGATATAGTTTCCATCATTAGTCAAATTGTCAACAATTTGAAAATTGGTGTATCAATTGTCTAGATGCAAGTTAACTAGTCAAAATGACAAAAATCTGAATATTGACGTTTCGACAAGATGCATCTTGATATTTGTCACTTTGACAACTTTCAAATTGTTGTTAATCTGCTATACTCTGGTGCCTCATAATTCCCTTTTAAAGGAAATGATAACAAACCTGAAAATTTAATCTACCAGTAGATAACGTCAAAGTCAATCATTTAAAAATTGTAAACGTCAAATTGTGTATTCTGAAGCATATTTAGTTTATAATTTATGGCTATATGAAAGTACCTCTAAACACAAGATTGTAGTGCCAATGGATATTCAAAAGTTTACCCCGGCTTATTTAATAAGGTTAAGGTCGTGAACTGGGAGGGCGAGAGCAAATCGGAATGAAGTTGGATTTTATATTTAATGGCGGTGCTGCCCTGGAGTCATTGAAGCCGTTTGCTGTATGGAGGGGGTTGGGGGACCTTCACCAGAAAATAAAAATTTGGACGTCACATGGTGCACTCCGATGCATATTTGAACTGTAAATTAGGTATATAAGTCGCCGCAACGCACTACGTGCTTTGACGTGCGCTTAGAAGGCGAGTGGAGGGGAACCCCAATTGTCATTCTTTCAGCCTGGGGACTTTTATCATGCTCTGTATTGTGCCGTTTTGTCTTAGCGTATGAACCACAGTGGCGAACCGTGCACAACGCTAAGGTATACTCTAATGGCTGCTGTTATTGTCTGCTCTTTATGTGCGCTAGCTTCAAACTTCATAGGGGTCCATGGAATGACGAATCCGGAATGTCAGAGCCAACTCTGACTACAAACGTTTAGCCCACTGGCAAGCTGATAAATGTAACTTATGGGCGATGTACACTTGTTTGAAGGTAGCAGCCACTAACAGCAGCCAATAGTGTATACATCAACGTTACGCGCCGTTGGCCATCGATGTTTATACACTGAGACGAGCGCTGGGTACGCTGTGGCGGGAAACTGGATCCCCAGCAGCCACTAAGGGCAGACTAAGTTAGCGGATAATAACAAGACGGTTCCTTTTTTTAACTTTTTTTCAAAGCGATAATAATTCACGCTATACATACTGTAAAATGCCAAAAATAACACCATATGAGAGATGAGATTTTGCTCTTTCATGTGATTTCTTGACTTTGGTTTTGTTACCGATAGTTTAGAGATGTCCGTATCGGGGTTAAAATTTAAAGGCCAGTTTTGGTCAAGAAATCGGTTTTGTTACCAATAGTAGACACATACCACGTAAAAGAGAAACCTTTTTTCTATAATATAGTGCTAACCGGACATCTCAACTAGGTCGATGACTCAAATTAATCGATTTTGGAGAAAAAACAATACCTTTCTTATTTATGCACTATATGAACAACACTCTCGACCGCAGTGTCAGTTATAACACACACATGACCTCAGTGGCAGTACTGTGTGTCATGTCTTACTGTCCCTTTTCTCTTAGTGGCTGCTGTAAGTGTCAGCTCTTAGTGGCTGCTACCTTCAATGAGGCGATTAACCACAACACACCTTTATCGCCCTAATCGCTTGACAGAAATTACCGCTTCTCCGAGTCCGATATCATTCAATTTCAAACGTTTGTTTACTTTGAAGTGTAAAGTAAAGAACACTAGGTATGGATACCTCTAAAATAACTGGAATAACCAAAGTCGCCAGTGTGGAAGATGTTCTGAAAGGTGCTGTTTCGGAATACCTGAAGCGATTTAATGTTTACCCAGAGTTTGCTGCCTGTGCACCTGGGCGTGTCAACCTTATCGGCGAACATACAGACTACAATGATGGATTTGTCTTCCCAATGGTAATTTCATTAGACTTTAATTTGTAGCCCTGAAAACTGAGCATTAGTTGTTGCTAGTATAAGCTTTATCAATAATACCATTAGCATCCCTGTATTACGTCTATCAAAAGTAGGCTGGCGAAAATAAAGTTATCACTAGCAATTCCTGCAGTATAGTAAAGGCTTCATAATTGACGCACCTTCGTTGACGCACCTTCAAATATTACTACAACAATACAGCAGGCAACCTAAACGTTTTGCAGTCAAGCAGAGTCATATATTTCATGAGTTTGAATCCATCTCAGGTGTATGTTGATTAAATTGTGTTTTTTTTAAGCTTTTAACTGCCTCCCCCCAGTTTTGCACATTTTTGGGGGCATTTGGAAATCTTACTCCCGAAAAATAACCAAAAATACCACACATCTCTGGGACCTCACCTGTCTGAGCTTAGAGGCTCAGAGCATAGCAGAGCCCACCATGCTACATTTTGCAGGTACACATCATTTGTTGTACAGCCTAGGCTACAGGCTCAAGTGATGTCTGTATGATATTGATTAATTAATGTAAAATATCAAAGGTCATGTGTTTAATTACTCTGCTTTTGACATTGCAGTGAGATATCAGTGAACAGCTGTTGCTACTTTCTGTACAGTATATCGTTCAAGTGTGTGTGTTGTTTTTTCCTGCGACGGAAAACTTGTCACAATTATTCATTCAAGGATAAAATTACAAAATGATGTATGTGAATGTTTCAACACCATATAGTACATGCTACATTAAACAGTACCTGTCTGTACTGTATATACATACCGTAGATCTGTGAGGAATGTGAGTGTATAGATTACTTATTTTTACCATAAACAAACACACCACTATGCTTATCTTGCAGCAATTATTTATTCTGTGCACCCAGTCATTGCACGTTCAGTTCTACAGGTAGGCGTGATTATCATGGTAGGACTAGGCCTATACAGTATATCTTTGACTTTAATACAACCTTCAGGTTTTTATTGCCAAAGGCAAAGAAATCTATGTTAATGGTGATGTGTGAGTGAATGTATGCCATTTCTAATAGTTGGATACATATTTGGTATATGAATTCAGCTTATTATAAGAAACCTATTATATTTCTTGTGAAGTGTACAATTCATGTGAGGTCGACAGAGATCAAAGTTTGAAATCCTTGTAAACACAATATTTAGTTAACATCAAAAGTGAAGCTTGGATGACCTTTATACTTTACATTTGGATCCAGTCTAGTGAGTGCAAGAATCTTCAAGTGTGGCATCGAATTACTAATTCCCTTTTGGCTTTCTGGATATGTTGTAATTACGATGTCTCAATTTGTATACAGGCCCTTCCTCAAGTAACAGTAGTGGTGGGTGCAAAATCCCCAACAGAGGAATGTACCGTTGTCACGACAACTGATGGAGCCGATGATCCAAAGGAGGTTCAATTTTTGCTTCCTTCTGAGGGAAAGCCCCTACAACCTGGAACACCCAAATGGGCCAATTATGTCAAAGGGGTAGTTCAAAACTACAAAGGTAATGTTATGACCATTAGTATGCTACTTGTTCATTCAACAGTTTGTTGACAGAAGCTCTGTGCCATAATAACTTACTGTAGTCTTGACAAATTAAACAGATGGCACCAGTGCTAAATTGATGACTAACTGAGTAATATTGTACAAGTCTGATAGCATACGGAATTAAAATCATCTATCAGCTATACTAGCACATTTTGTTCCAAAGGGGGTAGTGTTACTAAGTTGGAATCTAACAGGGATTTGTCATAGTTTTTGCTGAGCTCATGTATGGGAAGGTATTTCATAGTCAATGAGGATGTTCTTACAATTTAAGGAAACATTCGGTAATAATTAGACTGATACCTTACATCTACATCTAGGTTTCTTTGAAATTCTATAAAATGATAAGTTCTAGTGTATTACTAGAAAAGTGCTCAGCAGCCCATCATTGTAGCAAATTATACAAATATAGTATGTGTTTGGGAAGGGGCATGTAGTACAGGGATGTGTAGATACACACTGTACATCCTGAAGTATTTTCTACAATGCAACATATTTGAATTGAAAAACTTGTTAGCCATTGGTTAGCCTGGCTTTCTCATGTGAAGTGAGTACTTATTGAAAAAAGTTAAATGCATGGTGCTGGATTCAGCTCATACTGTGCTCATACCATACTCATACTATTCTCATACTGTGCTCATACCATACTCATAGTGTACTCATACTGTACTCATACTGTGTTCATATTGTGCTCATACCATACTCATAGTATGCTCATACCATACTCATACTGTGCTCATACTGTTGTGACTCGATAGGTACCTTGGCTCCATTCAATGCAGTCATCGCCAGCACTGTACCTCTGGGAGGAGGAGTTTCCAGCTCAGCATCGCTAGAGGTGGCCATCTACACATATTTGGAGCAAATGGATCCTTCATCTCCATCTCCTGATCCTAAAGCCAGGGCTTTAGCCTGTCAGAAAGCAGAACATGATTTTCCCAAAATGCCATGTGGGATTATGGATCAGTTCATTTCCTCAATGGGGGAGGAAGGTTATGCACTATTAATTGACTGCAGGTTCGTTTAACATTCTTCAATAATTTTTCTATTTCTTTTTAACAGTAAGGAAATTGCATAAATTTGTCATCTGCTGTTTTAGGTGGAGGAGATTATGTGCTAGGGTGTAGGGAATTGTATTTTTATTTATAAGATGAGGAGTGCCTCCCAACATGTTTCTTTAACTTGAACTACCCCCTTCCCAATTTTAGAATTTACACCCTCTGAGGTCCTAAGGCACTATATGCTTGCCCCCCCCCCCCCCTTCCCCAAATGAAGTTATGTAGTCATAAACCGAAATAAAAATAGAAATACAATAAGTAAGTTGCATTCCATTTGGTTTCCTTGGAAAACTTGCAATACATATTTGTTTTGTCTGAGGTGTTAGGGTTGGATGAATTTGAGTGTCAATTCTCAATGGTAAATCTAATGGCAGAACTTGAATTTGCACAGTTCCTAGTTAGGAAAATGAATTGAGAGTACCATTCCACTTAGCAGTTTGAGTACAATCTATAAATTCATATTTCTATTGGTCTTGTCAGAAAATGTCTTTCACAGGAATAGCAACACAAGGTAACTATGTGACTCCCTGCTGCTACTGCTTCTAACTTCATCATTACTTTTATGCTTTCCTCTTGTTTTAGATCCCTGGAGTCGAAGCTGATACCTCTTACCGATCCAGACATCCTCATACTGGTTACTAACTCAAATGTCAAACATGAGCTGACAGGGAGTGAGTACCCTGCTAGGAGGAAGCAGTGCTATGATGCTGCGGGCATCCTTGGGAAGAAGAGCCTTCGGGATGCGACGATGGAAGAGTTAGAAGGTCAGTACAGCGTAGTGGACAAAAATTAAAGATCTTAAACAGGAGAGTTAGAAAATTACTAGTTTTGTCTAACCCATTTTAAACTGTTTGCACATTGGTTTTACGTAAGCCTGACATTATTTGGACGGAGATAATTGGCAAATTTCTTATTGGATGGGGAAGCTATTTTGTGACTTTAAAATAGCTTTGTGAATGCTGGGATGCTGTTCGTTACCAACTCTTAGCATTTGCTGTTCATTACCTCCTTGACTTGTCATATTTCATCATAAATAATAAAGTAGATTTTGAACTTCTTGGGATTTTCCAAGTTTTGCTTTTACCAAAATGAGAGAGGTAATAACATGCAACAGTGTCTGGGCGGGCGACAAACAATTTTCTAGATTAAGCTCTTTTGACATCTTGTAAGTTGAACAGAATTAAGACAGGAAATTACCACTTGTCCTTGACAAGTTTTTGCTACTTTCAAACAGATCATTTGAGGTCATGACAGACCCATGTCGTTGTTAATAGGTTTTGTTGATATATGTAATTTGCACAGAAATTCTGCTGGTCTGTATAAAAATTAATTTAATTGCCGAAATTTTGTTAAATAATTGTAGTTTTTTTTTTTATATTTTTATATAAAGAAAATAAAGGAAAGATGGATGAAGTGACCTATCGTAGAGCTCGACATGTCATCGGAGAAATATCAAGAACGCAGACAGCTAGCAAGGCCCTTGCAGATGGAGACTATGAAAAATTTGGTGAACTGATGGTCGAGAGTCATAATTCCCTCAGGTATGAATATGTACAATAATAGACCACATTAAATCATAAGTCCATGAGGTACGAATATGTAAAATCATAAACCACATTAATTCCATTGGGTATGAATAAGTAAAATCATAGACCACATTCAATCTTAATTCTTTGTGGTACAAATACGTAACATCATAAACCACATTCAATCATAAGTCCATGAGGTACGAATACGTAAAATCATAGACCACATTAAATCATAAGTCCATGAGGTACAAATACGTAAAATCATAAAACCACAGTAAATCATAGATACCATGTCAAAAACCGGCATTATTCCACATTTGTTTTGTTAAATATTAGATGAACACCAGATCTTGCAGTCTTCTTTCTCATTAAAAGTGTGTTTTTTTTTTAACTTAGTACAAAGCAACTTGACCATACCCACCGAATACAACTCAAAAGCATATTTTACATATTATTGCAAAAAATTTGCAAAAACTCAGCTGAAAGACCTTCTGGATACTGCATTCAAATTAAATCCTGTGATTCCATATGTTACTTAATACTCTCCTATGGTTGAGTGCATTTGAAGCAATAAACCCTTCCATCTGGGAGGTAGTTGGGTTTGAGCCCTGGCCCGCCAAGGTAAGGTTTTTCATCCAGGAGAAATTCATGGAATTCCCATCTGAGATGGTCTTTCAAACTTGTACCAAAGCCAAAGCGAGCTAAAACTGTAAATTGAATAGTGCACTCATATATGTAGTGTAATTTACAAGGCATTCAGCTTGTTCCCCCATGCCTTCTTCTTGGCCAGTTATTATTATCATTGAGCAACTGCAAAATTGTGGCTTTTCCTGCAACTTTTTAGATTCCCTGATAGATATATATTTAATATTTCATTAGATAAGTATATTTTATATTATTTTATATTTTATAATCTATGTATCGTCTGGATTTTCTTGTCTAGACATGAGTCTGTAAATTCTCTGTGACCACAATTCATTACTGTTCAGTTCTCTATGCCTGTATATTTCACAGATTCTATTTTATTGCAATCGTTTTATCGTATCGCCATCATATCTTGCACAGCTATATTAAAATCATACCAGTATGTCTGTTTGATGAAAAGATAACAAAATTTTGTTACTTTTGCATGCAATTATTTACTTTATTTTATTTTATTTTATTATATGTCAGGGATGACTACGAAGTCAGCTGTGCGGAATTAGATCAACTAGTGTCTGCAGCCATGGAGGTGGAGGGTGTTCTTGGGTCCAGATTAACTGGGGCAGGCTTTGGTGGGTGCACTGTTACTATGCTGCGGAGTCGAGTGGTGACAAAAGCAGTGGCAATGATGAAGGTAATTCAACATGACTGTCAGGCCTGCCTATAGACAAAACAGTCCACAAATTCATTCGAGCATCAATAATATGTTACTTGATAGCATAAACTACCCCAAGTACTGCCTTTTTAGGAGTCATCATTGAGCGCACCTAATTAATTTGACCAGCCACCGTATGATTGTAAACTCAATGGCCTAACAAAATTAAAAATGTTTCATAAGACAACATTGTTTAGCTTAAAGTATTAATAACAAAGAGACAAATAACTACATAAACTGCTTTAACTTAAAGAATATCTCAAAACACTTTTCAGGGTAATTTAAATACATGATGTGAGGCATTGCCTTTAAATTAATAACTTTTTAGTAGCCCAATATGTTCAAATTGAGACCAAAACCCCTAAACACAAACAATATTCCAAGCTCTGAATATATGACACATGATATAAACTTGGGTTATATAACATTCCTAAGGAGTAATTTAATGTGAGATTGGCATTGCAATGAAACGTTGGCCGATATTATAGTATATAATCATGAATCTTTCATTGCAACTTGACTTTACTACTGGCACCCCTGCAACAAAAAAACAAATACATACTCATCTGTTCTCAGAATGCACCAGTTGGGTGTCTTGGGATTTGTGAGAAAAGGAATCCAGATTGTGTAACCATGATTTTAAAGATGGTATTTGGTAGAAGGAGAATTTTATTCCATTATGAATTGGATAGCCTCCTTGTCAGGTTTGTAAAGTGTGTACTAGTCTCAGTAAAGCATGGCTTTAAATTCATCATTGCCAGACTAGGTATTCTAGGGGTTCAAACATGGTTTGTAACCCGCCATTGCTAGGTAGACGATCTGGATTGTTTTCCCATGAATGTCAAAGGTCATTTGAGGTCAACAGAGGGAAAAGGTGTGAAAATCTTGGTATCTCATGTAAGGTCGGTTATGCAGTTCCTTTATTTGTCAAGTTGATTTCCTGTAATTCTATTAGCGAACTCTACTGATTGTGGTGGAGGTCATAGGTCATTTGAATATATGTGAATATATCAAAAGTGCTATATCTCCAGAACCAGAACATGAAAGGAGTTCATATGTGTCATGATAGTCTTGTGTGTTGTATAGTTTGTACACAATTTGATGTAGGTCAGAGTTCATTTAAGGTCACCAGGTGTCAAAACTTGAACACTATGTAAATATGATATTTCCAGATAGGAAACTGCAGTAGCTGGTATGTATGGCTGCTCTATAATAAGAACAAGAACCCTATTGTTTTTGGTGGAGGGTACAGGTCATTTGGGTTCTGCAAAGGTTAGACACTGGAAATTTTAAACATGGCATCATTGATTTTCTTCATTCCTTTTCAGAGCAAGTACAAGGGCACAGCGACATTTTACCTAGCCGTTGCATCGAAGGGTGCCCATAAACTGCTACTGTAAAGAATCCAAAGAAAATGTCCACTCCAAAGAAGATGACAGCTGGATTACAATTTTCTATAACTTTAAACGGTATCATGTGATTGTATTGATTCCTACCAAATCGTTAAAAAAGCTTTATTTTTAAAATTTTCAAAACACATAATAACATTACAAGGTGGTGGTAATCAAGTAGAGTACAAGTTTTAGCATTATGATACAAGGATTTGTAAACCAACTCACAGTATATCCATTCATGTTGTCTGTCATGATAGAGGAAAGTTGGGAGAGGGTGGGGTGTGTTACCCAGGTTGACACCGCACGATTTCTTTCATTATTGTGACCAATAAAGCAACCATTCCAAACTATTAAAGCATCATGACTTAAAAAAAATGCAAATCCCAATTAATCTTTCATTGTGTTAGACTGTTAGTTAATTGTACCTTTTTTTGAAAATTGTAGGCAGTTATGGAGTAATGTATTATTGTACAGATTCCTTGTAACAGTTGCCCTTGAAGAATGGATTTATAATAGATACAACAGATAAAGTAATATATTTAATTTGACCTGCTAACAGTATGAGTCATACTGCGATGAACACTGTACCATTCATTTAATGACTTCAAGATTTAATTTCAAAAGGAAACCAATGTATTTGTGTGTGTATTTTGTATTCTGACTGAGGACTTCAACAAAAGAATTCTAGGTCCTCAGATGTGATTCTAAAGAATCTCCAAGTCCTCGCAAGAATTCTATTGTGAGGGGTATTATGAAGATTAGGGGACATGGATTTGAACAATGGAAGAAACAATGGGGTCCTCAGTCTGGATGTAAAACACACCTGCGTGTATGTGAGTGAGTTATTAATGTGTCCAGGCTTCCTTTTTTTCCTCTCTTTTTTTTTTTTTTAATGTCTCTAGTTTATTTGGTGGTATCAACTTAAATTTGCCACATGCTGAAGTAATTATTTGGACGTACAGTATTCACTTGAACAAAGCTTGTCACTTTTGAATTTTCTCGGAGAGGACTAACAATATATCATGGTCAAATAGGTACACTTTATACTTACGGTAATAATTCAATGTTTACATCAAAATTTAGTCATTATTGAGATTTTCAAGTTTTTGTTAATATATCATGGTCAAATAGGTACACTTTATACGGTAATAATTCAATGTTTACATTAAAAATTAGTCATTATTGAGATTTTCAATTTTTTTTTAAATCATTTTATTAACAATTCTTCTATAACAACTCATAAATTTGAGAATTACAAAAATGTGAAATACTAATTAAGTTTCCCAATAAAAGGGATTAATTTTGGGAGAAAGTTTATTAATTTGGAATTCGGAAAGAGATAACAACCAGCTTCACTTTTTAGATCTTCAAATGGCCTGAACACCTAACCCATACTGTGTTGAACATTGTCACCTAGGTAACATAGAAAGCAGTTACAAATGCTGAAGAACAGTCGTGTAATGTAGCCTGTTCTTTTTTTCTGAAAAACTTGATGATATCAATATTCAGCTATAGGAGAAAGTAAGATACAAAATGTTGTAAAACATTTTGACATTCTTAATGTTGTATGTGTTTAGTAGTCTGTTTTGAATGGATTTCAACCTTTGAATGATTTATTTGTCTATATCTACTTCAAACTGTACCATGCCTTTCAAAAAGGTGAACTTTGTACAGAAATTCAAAAGTGATAACCAGAGTATCATGTTTGTTTATGACTTTGTGTATTTCTAATCCTTGATGATAAAAGAAAGAGAATAATAATAAGAAGATGAAGAATTTGCAAAGAAGTGCTTTTGATACTTGCTAGCAGTTAAACTAATCAAACAGACAAGATATAACAGTTTATTTTCATATTTTTTTATTATTAGAATAATTACGGTTTGATTGTACACTGATTGTTAGCGACGATATTTTAAGTCTCAAAGACCTACATAGGAAATTTAAGTCTTCTATTGGACTGAAAAATATGTAAACCTGGATTATGTAAATATGATACAGTTATGTTTATTCATGAGCATTGGCTGCTTTCATTTGTATTCTCTCTGCCATTTCCTCCTGAAATGTTTTTTTAATAATTCAAATAATTCAAAGATATATGATGAATAATATAATTTATCAATCACATGATGAGAGTCATAGTGGTAAAGTATATATTCCTAGATATTTTAATAAATAATAATGTGTGCAACTCGCCATTTATAAATTAGCATATTAATTTAAATAATTTCAAGAAACAGATGATATTCATGTGAATGTGTGTTTGTTTGCGTGAATGTTTGTGTGTATGTGAGTCATAATGTCCAAGGATATGACTCAAGAACAATGCAGATAGTTTTGCAAGAGCTCCATCCATCACGCCAGTGTAGTGCCTTTCAACTATGTGCAACAATGTGCAACGCGATACAATACATTCGTTTGTCATCTTAATGTTATTGAAAAGAGAATTTGGTAAGCGTATCAAATATATGTCATATGTTTCCTTACCAGTTCGACTCTGTGGGAGGGGGGGGGGGTAGGTTGAGTGAAGGGGTAATGTGATTGATAGAAGTATACACATGGAAAATATATATAATTAATACAGCTGATTCATTATAATTACTTTTATCGCTTTCTTGATCGCAAAATTAGAAAGGATGATAAACTTTGATGGAATCGTGTTTTGCTTCTCACGTTTGCGTTTCTACATATCTTACTTTACCGATATACTAAGGAGTCGCTCTGTCAGGAAATTGCCCCCCTTGAACTGACATGTCCTACCCACCGTATGATAGCTAATGGCTTGGGTTATCATAAAACATTCAACTTTTGCCACCATGACCGTTTAGATTTTGAGCTAGAAGAGCTCAAATTTATATTAGTGCTCCCCATCTACCAGCTGTCGCTGCGGAATCTTCTTGTTTCACCCAAGGTTTTCTAAAATACCTTGAATCACCTTCAACCCTCCAGGTTTTTAGACCATCAGTAGTTTATTTCAACCTCTTCAACATCCAATCATAATAAAGACATTGTGATGACTTAGAAAACACCCCAAAAATCAACACAGAAGGGCACTTAATGGCTATTTCCCAACTCTTATTGTGGTGCGATACTCTATGAAGTCTAAATAGACGGCGTCCTTTACAATTACTATATCTGAAGGTAAGCGTCCTTTACATATGTTCTTCAGAGCCGTTGATATCTCTGATGCTCTTCCCTTGATTATTAACTCTTTCCTTATGCAAACTTGGTTTATGAGGTTCATGCTGCGTTAAATGCCAACTTGTTGGTAGCGTAAAGAACACAGAAACGTTAGATGAACAAAATATGACGAGATCCAAGACGCTGTTTTCCCAAAACTCTTTTCTAGCATGGCGACCCATGCTGTGAATTTCCTAGGCTAGTATATACTGTCGCCCATAAATTTTTCATAAATTTCCTTTAAGATCGCCAAATATGTAGGCCTATTTAGTCATGATTGATTGCATGATTACAATGCAAATTGACTGATTTTATTGCGTTTGATTGCAGGTTGAACGAATTAGTAATTAACAACATCATACATACAGACAGTTATCAAAAATATATAAAATAAACATTTCACCGCATGAATGCATGCTCCATAGGACACTTGGCTTACCGATTACCTACAGTACTTTAATATTATGGGAACCTGGCTCGCAACCGACTGCATAACCTGGGTCGCCCATTTTACGGAACGCCATCCCGGCCAGTCTTTTAGTGAGCTCGAGTCCATGCTCCGTATCCTAGCATAGTTACCTGTACTCGCCTTCGCGAACTTGTAACTGTGCTCGGAACATTGTCAATAGTAATTTATAGTAACTAGTACACAGTTACGTTCACGTACTCGAGTTAATATGCTTTGTACTCGTACTCATCAAAGGAATTCTACGTGTACTCAAGTTGTTGTACTCGTATTACAAGTTTATTCCCCCCCCCCCCCCAATAGTTTAGGGATGATGCCTGGATTTATGATATACAACCCATGCTGATAATATTCTATCCATATAGTGTGTTAGCTTGAATGCGATTTTAAAATAAAGTGACGGCAACTTTATTAAGAATTTATCAATTTCACTTTAGTGATTTTGTCCTTGGTTTGAGATTTCTCATAATTTCGTTTTAATTTATATCATTTCTATACGTCACGCCACAGAACGGTGATGGATTTTTCGATAACACATCAATTGACATATGAAAATAATCCATGATACTGTCCTCGACTCCATGCATTAGTGGGTTTGTGAAAAAAAAGTGTAACTTAAGACAAAAATGCAAGTTTGCCGAGCAAATGGTTTGTACATTAAAATTGCAGTACCACCTGTCACCATATATAGGCCAACAATGTCAGTATACATAATGTCAACCCATCGTATAGTGCATTTCACCTTTGGTTTCAACTTTGGAAAATAAACGAACTTAACATCTCTTCATTACAAGCAGTTGCAATGAAATAGGTTTTGATGGATGAATAGCGCCAGGTTTGACCCTAGTACAGAAACTAATAAAGATGCCAATTGCGGTAGATGGGAGGACTATATAACGCCGTACTACCTACAGATTTCAAGCATTAAGTTTGCTCATACTGAAAAATATATATTGGAAATAAAAGTAATCCCAGATCTGGTGACTTACAATTTTGGTGTCGATGATTTTGTGTGAAGGATATAAAGTGTAGTCATAAATAACAGTGTTTCGAAAGATGGTTGGAGCTCAGAGCAAAAAGCAGATACTACTTGGTGGAAATTACTAACCATATGGTCGGAAAGAGAAAATGGAGTTTTTTTGCCGAATGGAAAACAATTTCGTATCGGATCGAGTGGAAGTTAGTGCAATCGATTGGAAGTTAGCGCTATACCAAGTAAAATTAAGTAATATCCATTTGGATGCGAAGCTCAATGTTCATTGATGACAAAAAATATGAACGCAACAATAATTACTAAATCAATATATATTTTTTTCTCGCGAGAATTTTTTCCTCTTTCTTTGAACGACGACATCGCAGAATTTACTCTCGGGGTTGATTGTTATGTACATTTTCGTTCTTTCAGGAATTTTGATGAAAATAACAGCTGTTATTGAGCACTTAAGTGATTGAGCGACGGGTACATTGAAAATTTGCCTTAAGAAACTTAATAACGTCTTCAAATTTATGTCACTGTCAGTTTAATCTGCGGCATGAAGGAAAGGTGAATTTCAAAATTTTCTGATTAAATATTTATGCGTGCAATTTAAAATCAATTTATGTTAAAATAACTGACGGGCTTTAGAGAATGGTGATATTTACATCGTTAAATCGGCTGAACACATGAATAAATAACACATTCGGGCAACGATTAGACGAATAGTCTACAAACGTGACAGGGATATTTCACTTCCAAGTAATCCATGAACAAGATATCTTGCCTAATTCTGATGAGGGAAAGATTGTATTTTAATTTGTATAGCAGGCCTTGACAGATGACATGGAGTAATTTTGCAATGGGGCAATGATTTTTTTTATATTTTATTTTAATATCACTGAGGTTAAACCACGTGACCAGTGACGTTTGGATTGGATTAACTGGTCATGCAATGTTAATTTGTCTTAATAACTGGACACCATACCGTGTAATAAGAGAGACATCGAGGTCTTTGGGACGCCAAATGCGTTTTTGATATACTCGTAGATGGAACCTACATATGACTTAACGCATCATCAGTAACGTTGCAAGGACGTTTCGATTCGATTAAATTCGTCATGCGGCAAATGTTAACTTTTTCTTCATAAATTGACACGATACCGTTTGATATTATAAGGGAGATATCAAGGACTTTGGAACGCCAAATATGATGTTTCTATTCGCTTGATTCTCGTTGATGGAATTTAGCACATGAATGTTACAATGTGAGTTTCTGTTGACGTCATCAATCAACTGCGGTTTTGTAATCAGGCCGACTACCGTGACATGCTTGTTAATAATGAATGGGTTATCAAAATGAGCGAATCTTTCAATTTATCCTACGAGGGTCTTTTAGCATCCTGTGACGACCAGCTTGCTTCGACAACGAGTTTACGTAACGTCTACGTCACTATATTTTGCCTGATAGTTGTGGCTGCGGTTTTAGCAAACGGTACTGTCTTATACATAATTTACATGCGACAACTCTGGCGTGACGTGAGCGTCGTCATGATAGGGAACCTTGCGATTAGCGACATCTTTGTTTGTGTCGGTGTTCTCGTTCCGGAGATTTCAAAATGGATCGGTTATTGGGAAGGTAACATCTACACATCTCGACATGTCTGTCGAATTCATGTTGTAGCAGAGACACTTTTCCCAACGGTTACTATATTCTCATTGGTCGTGATGAGCTTCGAGAGATGTCGTATATCGCGTTCGAAGGTCTTACGAAATCGTCAGCCACATCGCAAATCTATCTGTTACTTCACACTGGCCTTGGTATGGATCTTAGCTCTTTCATCTTCCCTTCCCGTGATCAAAATTTGTCAATCCTTCCATGACCAGTTCTATTATGCGGAGGATTGGGGGAAATTTATGAATATATTCGTCATTTTTCGTTTTATTTTGATATATTTGCTTCCCTTGTTACTCATTGCATGTTTTTATACTATCATGGCTACAACGTTGTACAAAAGCCTTAGAACTACTCGAGAATTAGCCAGTCAAATTAGGATTAATACGGCAGGGAAGCGCGCTCAAGAGAGGCGCAGACGGCTAGCAATTATGGTTTTTCTTCTAGTCGCAGTATTTGCCATAGGATGGTTGCCTTTCTACGTGTTTCGATTTCTCTTTTATAATCCGGAATTCTTCTGTTCCAATATCGTGTTAGGTCACTTGAAGAACTTTCGCTTGATCTTTTTCTGTCTTCTGTCGTTGCTTAATCCGTGTATAGTTTACGTGGTCGGCGCCAACTTTCGCCGGTACCTGAATGATGTCTTCAGGTGTAGAGAAGACAATGGTAAAGATGGATATCCAACAAAAAAGACAACTGTCACGTGTAATTTGGGGTCACATGTCGTTGAGGAAAATGATAGTTGTATACAACAGAACGGTGACGTAGATGTTTAGGTAAGACCTAAATTAGACCAATAGCTGTTTATATGGTTTGATCTGCATGTATGTGGCCTCAAGCTCATAAATATGCGCTTGAAAGACAAATAATGGTTGTACGCATGATCAGACTTTTACTGCCATCATCGAATCACTTGATCTCACCATTACAAAATTTAATCATTTTATCGAATTTTCTCCATTGATGTTCCGGGAATGCTTTTAGGGAGTATAGAAAGCACAGGACAGTATTTTAAATCAGTATATAAGTCTGAATGCAAACTTTGGAGCCGATGATGATGATGATGATGATGATGATGATGATGATGATGATGATGATGATGATGATGATGATGATGATGATGATGATGATGATGATGATGATGATGATGATGATGATAACCTTTAAAACTTCGATTAAAATGTCCAATACTTGACACAAACAAGCAAACGAGTAATGCAAACAGGAGCACTTCTATGCAAAAAAATACCATGGCCTAGTAAATATGCGCTTCTAATAAGAATTGCGCTTAAATTCTGCCGTCGTTGATAAGGCCTGACCACAGGGGTGACGGGGGTGTGGTGGGGGGGGGGGGGTTGTAGGGGCATATATCCTCGGAACCCCGGAATACTCTTGAGCAAAACGGTGACTTCCAAATGCGGCTCGGTGGCGTGAATGTCCCGGGCCCGATCCCATTCTCGACGCCGCCGTTATAGATTGGTAAGAATGCCATGTTAATTGCAACTTTGAGTTAACAAGGCATTACTTCTTAATTGTATAACGTTCGTGTTGAGCATGGCATTAGTTGAGAGATATTAGTAAATGAAATATATGGTAATGTAATTTCAGTGAGTTTTAACGATTCATAATAAGTATTTTCATCATGATCACTCTTTTATGTATCATCACCACTTTCATACATTTTCTATTTGATTAGTTGCATGATTACAATAGCTGGACGATCAATAGTTCCGTAAGACTTCGTGCATGCCCCGGGAGACCCAACCCCCCTCCCCCGAACCCCTGGCAACATACATGTAATACCAACGACGCTTTAGGATATTATGCGCAATAGGTTTCCGTGCATTTCAAAAAATATTAAAAACTGGATGCATTTGACATTGCGTCAAGTCGACACAATCGAATAGTTATCCAGTTTTGAGAAAAAAAAAGTTCAAATTTAATCTAATTCTTCTAGTTGTCGTTTTCGAAAATCAAATTATTTTCCCTGTAGTATCGCTTTATTAAATTACCATAATTGTCCTTGAATTAACATGTTGAAAGGATTATCGCTAATGACGTGACTTTAGAAATCAATTTGATATTATGTTCATTGTCACCACACGTCGCCAAGCGTTGGTTCGGAAATGATGGACAATGCTGTCAAAGTACTTTTCAAAAAATTATTTTAGAGGTAAATTATTTTCTAACTGATAAAGGATGAATATATAAAGTAGGCCTCCTGGCAGAACCGAGCCAGCAATCCAGAAAATGTAGAGTTATGGGCAAAAATGCATGTAAGGAGGAGCACAAGTTTTGCATAACGTATCTAAAGAATTTGTACACAAAGCGGTGGCACAAATGGGCACACGGAAGTCCGCACGGGGCACACCCCACATTCGTGCACTGTGCCCTTACTAAGCGATGGGCCTACATCCTAGGGAATTTGGAATTTAATTTCATTTTACAGTCTCGAGAATTTGATATAACTTGTTTGGTTGACATCATACCATTAGTGAACTTACTCCAGCAAAATTTGCATAATTTAATATATGCATGTGTCATATATAACGTTCAAGTAATATTTAATTAGTATACATTCATATAAAGACGTATATGTACGTACATAAATAGCTAACTATAGTCAGGTGTGATGCAGAGTATTACGGTACATTTTAGGGACAAAAAATATTTCTAAAACTTGACTCTTGAACCAGTAAAGTGTTTAGAAGAGCCATCGTATAAGTTTTTATATTCTGTATATATA
>JAIPMN010007802.1:0-14779 GCA_020650975.1 Apostichopus californicus
TGCCGTTTTCTAACATTTGTGAGGGTCATTTATGAATGGGGATAAAAACGAGGGTACCCGGTCTTAAATTTGATTTGAGACCTCTGATGACGTCATCGAGAAGGGCAGCTGACCTCGGCTATTGCCTCGGTCCGCTCAGCCTCCTCGATGACGTCATCATCGGTCTCAAATCAAATTTAAGACCGGTTCCCCTCGTATTTATCCCCTAAATAATACTCAAACAAACAAACAAAATCACAAATAGCTATAAATAAAACTTACTCCCATGAAAAGCAAGCCATAGAAGCATCCTGAGCACCACACGAGAGGAGGTGTAAGGCATCTGTGGAGAAATTCATCTGGTAGACACCAAACAGTTGATGACTGTGAGCTGTGACAGCGATGACCTCATCCAAAGAATCTACATCTCGAACGAGGATGCGTCCGTCGGGAGATGAGGTTGCGATCCATTTCTGGTGGTGAGACACGACAACTGATCCACCATGGAGGTCATGACCTGGATATTCTCCTTCTGGGGTTAAGATGCTGGCATTGTCTCTCTGTAAGTGCCAATGAATATTCATTAATGTTATTTTAAAGTCAATTATTATGACCTTTATTAAATATTGACGAAACAGTTAGTTAAAAAAAATCAATAATTTCTTTGCTCTTTCATAAACAGTTTTCAAACCAGGAAAGGATGTTGAATGTCACAATTCAAATTGCTCAACATTTTGCCTAAGATCATGTGTATGGTCATCTGTTTTTTTTTTGTGGGGGGGGGGGGTTTCAGCTCAAGTACACAGGACACAGTAGACAGCTGAGATACCTTTAATCGAGGTCATGCTTAGTATCCAGTCACTTTCTAAGAGACTTCCTCACTGGACGTTGGCATGATCGCACAGTTACAGTTTCCATGTAAGGGAGTGAATGGGTTGAGAAGATTGGTTTTCCATCTCCATGATTTATCTTGGGTGACATGTCACTAAAAGTAGCAATTCAAGTTTCTACTTTTGCAATTGTCTTTGGTTTGTAAAAGTTTAAATATTGTCTTTTCAAGGGCCTCATATTCAATAACAACATTATAAAAAAGTTATTTATTCCATCTATGATGGTCATTATTATTTATTTAGTATCTACATATAAAGAAAACATAATATTTTGCAAATCAAGAAGTCTTCCTTGAAATCTTACCTTGTATACATTTATTAATGTTGCAATACATTATGTCATAAACACAAAATACTTAGTAGCAAGATTACCTTTGATGGTTTAACGTTGGGCAGGGCAAACTTGGTCAGCTTCTTCTGGTTGCTAGACAAGGCATATATGACACCACCCGAGGAGATGGCAGCGGTATAGACTGGGCTGGAAAAACTTAAAACCATTCGGTTCACAACATCCTCTTTGAACTCACACATGGTGCCTGACACAAGCTCATCAATGTCTGAGGAGAAACAAAGAACAGAGTAAGATGGTAAACCTTTATCAATTTTCAACACTGACAAGATTTATAATCTGGAAAAGAAATAAGAGATGGTTAAGAATGATGGAACAGCTCCAAGTTCTTAAAGCTTGCACACTAATTAACTTTTGAACACAACAAATTATCAGCCATTCAATTTATTAAGCGACTTTATGAAGCAATGTAGATATATAAAGCATAAGATAAACACTGATCATCACTGATTTATACATTTTACATAGATACTTATAGAACATTTTATGATATATTTTATTTTATAAAATTACAATTTTCATTAATTATTACAAACATTCTTCACTTACTTTGATCAGCAGCATCGGGTATTTCGAAATAGAGACACACATCTGAAGTATCTTCTTCGGTTGGTCTGGAATTCCCTGTTGCAAGTACCTTCGCTGGACCGTGCTTTTCCTCAGTAACAGTGGACAAGGACGTTACAAGTCCTTGGAGAGCTATTAAAAGAGACCAAAAGGCAAGGTTTCACCGGTCCACTACAGAATATATCACATGACATATGCATTGTAACAACTCTCTTCAGGTTAGGTTGAATTCAAGCCATTATTTTCTCGCTCACAAAGGCCATTGTATTACTTCTATGGGGCAAAAAGGGATAAGGGTTGGGATGGATTTCTTGGGGAGAAAAGGTGGCTTGGATGATGACTTAACATTTTCACTACCTCAATTCCTGCTCCCATCTCTTATCCAACCCCTGTTTCTGACAGCATAGTGCAGTAGTTAGAGTGTCACCACCACTGGCATCAAAATCACAGAATCTAAACCAGGAAATAGTCTCTCAAACTGTTATGAAATACATTTTTTTCTTCGTAGATTATTAATTAATTTTATCTGGACTAAAATCATTTAACCATATTGGAATTAAAATTTCCAGCCTTCAAACCAATTTGAAAATACATTTGGGTTTTAGACAATCACTCTAACTTTATACACCACAAAATGCTTTAGGATCTCATTTTGAAACTGTTTTTTTTATTTCATTTTTGTGAGAAAACAATATTGACACCATATCTTTATGTGAGATGATAGAAGACTCACGAGTTTGGCCGAGGATCTTGAACCCAGCTGATGGTCTAGCATCAATGGTGAAGATGTTACCATCATCAGAACCTGAAATTAGGTAACGTCCCTCCTGGTCAAAGGTCAACTCAAGAATGGCATTCCTATGAACATGAAGACGCTGCACGACTCTTGGTTTTTCAGGATTTGATGCATCAATAAGGTACATGTGTCCCGAGAGACTACCAACAGCTACCAGAGACGACGAAGGACTGGATGCCATGCAAGAGACCTGTGATGGGAGAAGAGAATAAATGATACTATTTCCTGCTGCCTTATATCTAATTCTACAAGCAGGCTACTCTTAGTGATTCCTTGTGAAATGTTATGTAAGATTATGTAACAGCACTGTGCACACAAAATCTTCAAGTTTTGCAACATAGCAACATATCAAGTATGAAATTAATCCAACTTTAACTTTTGGAATTGCAGAGATGTATAACCTATCATCATGCTCATTAAATAAATTTTAGATATGTTTTTAAGTAGCCAGCAAGACATCAAACAATCAGAATTTAGAAGTTTCAAGTTTCATTATGATCCCAAACAGATAAATACATACTCCCAATAAAAACATACTACATGAAAGGTATTAGCCAAAGAATACCCACTGAAAAAAAAAATTTAGAAAAATAATGGATAATTAGACAGCAACACTGAAGAATTTCTGAAAGACTTTACAGTTACCACAGAAATGGAGAAACTAACTTTTACCATACAAGATTGGAAGTAGATTATTTTTGTGTCTCACTGAAATCCGATCTATTTAATAGTCTCGCATGGATTGATTAACTTGAAGGTATTAACATGTCATTGACGTACACACAAATGAGATAGTTGTACTGACCGGGGCACCAATCATGCAACTCCCTAGTAATTTGGATTCTTCCATAGACCAGGTTTGAACCATACCGTCTTCACGAACAGACTGCAAAGAAAAAAAAAGTACGGAAGTTTCCTTTCCTTCAATAAAAATGTTCTTTGAAAAAATCCATTCTGACCTATGCGTGACTTAAACTTACAGCATATTATGAGAAGCATGTCAAATGTAATGTACAAAACACCTGCATAAGATAACAAATGTACAAGTAACTAAAATAGAGTCACATACTTATTCACTGCATGAGAACAGAAGCATGCAGACATAAACCACATAATATCTTACCACACACTGGGTAGTTCCTGGGCTCAGGACAGCAATGCCAACAAAATTTCCAAAATGAGTCTCAAAGAGTGGTTCCACTGGACTAGACCTTGCAACATCAAATATATGGACTGAACCCTGTCAGGAGATACATTTGATTATGAGTTTAGTATACAATATAGCCATGTAGCATTCCAAGTGTCAAGCCTGTAAAACACTATATCTTAACTGACAAGATAAAGAACCAGGAGGAAATTAAAAGATCTGGCTTAATGTAGAGGTGATAGTGGCAAGGTGCAGGGCTTGGAAGTTGGTAAGTCATTGACCAAACACTGTTTATGGTATCATACATCAACATATTTAGTGTAAATGTACAATGACAAGACATACAAAATGAGTAAGTAGCATTGAGGTTCCAACATCCAGGTGAAACTGTAATGATGACTATAGCCAGAGGTAAGTTACCCTGTAACAGCAAATTATTTACAGCTTCACTTTTACAGCATTATAGAAAGATGAACAAAATTGCATCTGCTCAACATTTACAGAGCAAAACTGACTTTTGTCTATGGTTTGTTTTGTAGTACTTAAAATTACACTGTAAACTGGACTCATCGCAAAAACACAGTTCCTAGGGCTTCACAGCAGTCCATACAATATGATGTCATCAGATATTAAAGAAGAGTCATTTAACTTTGCAAGTAAACAGGCATTTTTTATTAATGGTAATAAGAGCAATGCATAAAAACACTTATTTCTCCCCAGAAATTGAAGAAACAAACTATCTTCTGCTCCATACAGACAACCATCTATGGAACCCTGACAACAAGGGAAACTCTTATAGAATTATAATAAACGGACTCATATAGCAACAAATCATTTGGTACCTTTGAGCTCCCAATAGCCAGTACATTGAAGAACAGTGACCAGTCCAGGGACGATATAGGTGCCCCGACAAGGAAAGACTCCACCACTTGGACTGTACTGCTGGTGACATCAAGGCATCGCAACACACCATCATCACCTCCCACGAATAAGCCATCTTGATGAAGAGCAATGCACTGAAGGTTGCCTTCTCCAACTTCACTGCTCTTATTCACAGCCTTCGTTGGCATCTCTGAGTCTGTTTTAAATTGAAAAGAACGGTTAAAAGTTATTCAGGACTGTTTTTTTTTTTTCTTTGTAAAACCATTTGACATACCAATGTTAGAAGCATCATGGACTACCACTAATGTCCCCCAAAAACTGGACGAAAATGCTAAATTTCTATCCTATTCAATGCATACCTCTTATACATAATATGCAATTCTATAAGGCTAGTTTAAATTGATTTTGAGAGTCTAGTTGTCTTTGTTGTCATAACAGAGTCGCCAAAGAGATCTGTACTGAATTTATGTATGTTATATCGAAACAGTTAACCGTTATAATTATGAGAAGGCTGGTTAAAGTAATACAGCAACTTAAAAAAAAAAATCCAGTTTGTTTTCAACCATTAAAAATACTGCAATGAGCACAACAAGGAGTAAACAAAGACCAAAATAAGATAATATTAAACTGTTTTCATCAGAATAAAATCCTTATCACATATGATCATTTATTGAGTAAAAAGTAGTTTACCTTCTGGCATGGATGCCATCCTGTTATTGTCCTTTTCCAGAGATTCTGATTGACTTTGAGAGCTGTTTTTAAAAAAGTCATAAATATCAAACAGACATGAAGTTGTATGATGATTAAAGCAAACTAGTGATGGTGATTTGTGACAGTTTAAAAAGGTAAAATTTATGAGGCTTAGTGATCCCTGCCACATTTATATGAAAAATTATTCACAAAATATGAAGATCATCCCAGCTATACTGTGGTTCGATCATATTTACAAGATTCTAAGAACTTGATCTCTGTGGACATCAAGAGACCTTTGACCTTACACATACCAAGTAGGACGTTCATCTGAAGTTTACTACTGGACATATTGTGTTTACAAGTTAATCAGAATCTGCCCTCTATTGACCTCAAATGAACTTTCAAATCAAAATGCAATACAGTTCTTGTACTCACAAAGTTGGAACACATACCACGTATGACATCCTTCCAAGCTTTATTATTGTAATTATTGCATACAAGGCTTTCATACTTTGACCTCTATTGAATTCCAATGATCTTTGACCTCCACAAAAAAACAATAGGGTTCTTGAACTCACTATAGTGGACCCAAATACCTAGTATGGCATTCATCCAAGTGTTACCTTTGTTGATGCACTCATGTTTACTAGCAGTTGCCACATACACACATTATCACTATGACATTAGATTCCTTTGCTCTGTAACAAATCACAATTAGATGAGTTTTTTTTTTCCATATCTTAATTGTTTTGTTAAGAAACACAATATCAATGGCTTAGGTATCATGTCTGGTAAGCTAATGAAAGGCAAACCTGGTGATAATGTGTCAGCTTCCTGATTCAGATCTATATATAACATGATTCCAGCTCTTCTATTAGATATTATTTTATCACAAAAAACATTACTTAGTTTCAGTTTCATACTAATGTTATGGCCTCAAGCAGTGAAATACAAAGCCATTTGTCTAAATATGAATTTAATTCTTTGCCTGCATGTATGTAACTAAGGTATTGGGAGTGCACTTCAGTTGAAACACTACTTTAGACAGTTCAATGATTATTTTGATGAAACAATTGTTATACCCTGGGAGAATCTCTCCTAGTCCATTCTAATACAAGCAGGAACTGTGAAAACAAGTTGACGCCTACTTCCTGAGTTAAATAATTAGAACTTGTATCTTAGCTGCTTGGTTTAACACTGTGTGGGTTATTCTTCTTTGAGGAAATAATTCCTACACTAGTAAGTATATTCTGAGGCACTTTTAATCATTAGAGACGTATTAAGATCTTTACATCTCATACCTCAAAATTGTGTTCACTTGGTGCTTCTCAGTGTCAACTTTAAGAAGCTGTCCTCCCTGGCAACCACAATAAATATCTCCAGTTGGTGTCCAGCAATGCGAAACAGGCTCCACTTTCTTCACGTTTTCATCAAAGTTTGCTTCAAAGTTCTCTGCCTCTGTACCCACAATCCCTGCCACGGCAGCATCATCAAAGAACACATCGTGAGAAGGATTTCCTCCTCTGCCAGAGGTTGGTTGGACAATAGATGCAACTGGAGATGGTGCTGTCACAGTTCCACCTTCAAACGGAAGCTTGAATGTACTGTCAAGCAAAACGCAATCAAGATAACATAAATTACTGCAATGGTTACGTCACAAATTTCACTGAATTTAGATAAATGTGTCCTACTCAAAGTAGTGTCTTCCAGATGATCGGCTTGTCAGTTTGTACATAGGGACTATGGTACAGTTGTTAAACAACTGACAATTGTTAAAACTTTGATAAATAAGCAAAAATAAAATCCAAATTATGTGACACTGCATTCTATTAACTCTAGTATCTTCATTTTCCTCCTTAAGTTAAGAAGGGATGTATCTAAATGAAACAAATATTACTGAATGAAGAATCAACATTAAAGCTATTTGTAAAGAAATCTTTGCTTTAATGCTCAAAAATGAGCACTACAAGTTCAATAAGTTAAGTTCAATAATATCTTAGTTATGCAACAGTCACTGAAATGGTTTTCATACTACTATTTACACAGCTGATTCAACAGATATTTACTCAGGTTTGCTATAACTTTCATTTTGATCAAACAGAACTTGAAAAGGACCCTTCTACAAAGGCTGTGTAAAATCATTTCATTACAATATAATTTATCTATGTAGTTTAGGACAAAGGTTCCAGATATAACATTCATCTCTGATTGTTTGTCATAGAGAGATGGCAGCACAACTCAAAATGTGTACATGTATCACAGAAAATTTCTTTTCTTTATCTTCGATAGGGGTAACTCCAAACAATGTGTTCTATACACATGACTTCACGACTTCTTACTTGCAACTGTGAAGTTTGTAAATATTGATGATCACACGGTACAAACCACATGGCTTAAATTGTTCTGAATGGTGAAGGCCTACCCTTGAATACATTGTTGTACAGTTATAAGAATGAGGAATTAATGTTACAGCTAGAGTATCTCCTATAAGTGATCATGTCCACCAAGTAACCTTAATTAGCCTACTACATCTCTTAAATCTTGGGTATTTGGGGAAGTTTTAAGCTTGATGGTATTTCATAAAAGAGGCTTGCCTGTATGTGTTGCTTTTGATTGTGCTGTAATGTTAGTGTTATATGTAATGTAACAATTGGTATCAGTAAGCAGCGTTTAGGGAACAGTCAACAATAAACAATAGTGATTAAACTGGAATCCATAAGATAGCCAGCCAGCCATTTCAATGGAGTGTTAACTGAATTTGGCTGAACATTGGAATCAATCCCTACCCTTCCTTTCCCTTCCCCTCAAAATAAGAAGACATGATAAAAAAAAAGAGGTATAATACTACCATACTTACTGTTTTGTTAGCTTGTACAGCTCATCAGCTTGCTCTACCGTCCATACCTGAAGCTGTTCAGGGCCAGTTATGCATATTTTGTGCCAATCTGTTGGATTAAAGCTAATCTGTGTGGCACTTAAGCCAGACATACTCTCTGAGCAGAGAAGAGCACCGGTGTCCATATGCCTGGAGGAGAGATATCGATTAAAACTGATCAGCATCCCTAAACAGCTTATGCTCTGTCATGATATACCTTAATACAAAGAAAGGATGGAAGTTGTGGGGACCAAATTTATATAAAATAAAATTGGCATTTTTTTAACTACATAGTTGATATGTACATAAAAATGTATGTATTGTTCTTTTCTTTTCTTTGTGAGGGGAGGGGTGTCGGATATGGGTCCCACCTCTCTTCAGTGGTTACATTATTGCACGTGAATACTTAACTTCACTCACCATAAATATACAGAGAAGTCTGGCAAGGCAGAGCAACTGATCATGTATGAATGAGTCTGGGATATAGCAATGGAAGAATATTGAAGCTTCGCTCCACCTGAGAAAAAAAAGAAGTTAATGAGGAGATGTTTGTGAGATTTTATGTTGTGAGTATTTCTTATACTTTGTAGCAAAAAAAAACGATTCTTTTTACTATTAATCAAAGTGCAATACTACACCTAATATCTACATTTGTTTAAGGAAACTGTCAAAAACCTAGATTAAAAGCAGTATTTATATAATGATATTACTATGACCATCCTTAACTTATATTCAAAGAGCATTTCCTATGGGTAAATAAGAATACTGCTAGTGAAGGCATTTACGATATATATCTACATGTACCACAGGTTAAAGGGTGTGAAGACTTGCACAAAAAGAAACGTCTAATGCCAGTAATCTGACCTAGTTCGAATGAGGTGTAACAGAAGTGTTAGACCCGGGCCCACCATCGATCCCAGAAAATACACACACAGCTTGATACCGTCAGTAATTAGACACTAGTGTACAGTCAGTACATACAGCTGCGGTCAATACCCACAGCACAGTGTACAAACAATACAGCGATGGACATCTTAGGTCCAGCTAAAGATAACAAGGTATCACGTTTCATTACTGTCTGCATTTTGTAGCGACAAGAAGAAAACTTCACTTGCAAGCAACGAAAAGTTAACTTTTTCGCGGTTTGGGCCGAGTCTTCAATGCCTTTAAGTAACATTACATCAATGAAAACTCAAACTTTGCAATCTTGCTAACTAAAGGCACAATGCCTTATGTTCTGAAAGCCAAATTTTTTATAACATCATTAAATATCACTGAACTAAACACATCCTGGGAAGAGTAAAGAAATAGGAGCCACAAGTGTTGTTTCCAGAAACCTTACTTTTTGACTTTGTATAAGTGGGAAAGAATGATATGATGACATTATGTTGCCATAGACTGCTTCAGTATGACAGTACCTTGACATACAGTTTTCTCAGTAAATCCAACGAAGGAATGCACAAATATCCTTGGATTTATGGCCAACTCAGAGAACGCCACTAGACCTTGAGAAGCACTGACTGTTAGTACTCCAATCCCATCTGCTGCAGATGCATGCACAACTTCTGTATTATTGGAAATGTCAATGAACTTTACATTGCTTCCACAAGCATGACAGAGAATGTTCCTTTTGACAAACGCAGCTGTTGAACCATTATATCCATGAGCCCATCTTTGGTAACAAAAGAAAGGATAAGAAAAGACAATGAAACTGTTAGTGTTACAAAGGCATGGTGCAGTAATTAAGCATAAGTTCCAAAAAAAATCATAATTACAAGAAAAAATATTTAAGATGAAAACAGAAAATCTTTTGACCCACTCAATCACAAAAATATTTCTGAACAGCTCTGACTTCTGCGTCCCAAGAGTTGATTTTGGCAATGCTTAATTTCAGTTTGCTAAATCTAGGTTATCCAGCTTGTGCTTAAGTTTAACACATATAATTTTTAAGTTGCCATTGTAGCACATTGAATCCTGTAACCTAGGCTAGGCCTACATCAAATATCAGAATAAGGATATATTTAGCCCACTGCATCAATCAATGTTAAAAATGGTTGTTTAGGCTAAATGGAGGTTTTTAGTTGTTTTAAATAAAAAAATGTAAAAATATCCATTCAGCCAACTTCACAAATAATTCACAAAAGTTTTACTCTTCTTGGCAAGTTAAAGTCTCAAGGCAAAATATTTCTAACAAGTAGTCACTGGATTGAACTTGTCAATAAGTTTTGTTGTAGGCTAGGCCCTAGGAGATCAAGATAACAATTTCAGTCGAAATTCAGTCAGTTGAATTTCCGGCGGACCACAGAGATAATTCCAATTTGCAAAGCATCAACAAGTTTTTGGTTTGTTGTATCTATTCAGCTAGTGTAAGTTAACTAACTTAGCCTAGGCCTCACGTCTGTTCTACTTAGTCTTACTCTTGGCCAACTTAGTCTAGGCCTATGCCTAGCCATTCTGTCGGAGACAAGAAAGTAACTTCTTTTCCGTTCTTACTTAACACTGAGGTTGCCCATCGACCCCATGGTTTTCATCTTAATTTCGGGTATTTGATAATGAAAATTCAATATATCTTGTCACTCAGAGTTGTTTTCCTTCCGTCAGATACTAGCCTAACATAATTTAGTTGGCCGACTATACTTGAAGCTTCTTGTTGCTAAGATTCTACGCGCATGCGCACAAGTAGCCAGAACGAGGGTGCACGATGCAATACAAGTAGTTCGGTATCCCAATCTCTGCAAACACAAGAAAATCTCCATCATATCATATCGAGAGAGGTTTTTAGAAAAAGTGTTCAACAAGTCGAATAGCCTCAAGAACGGGGAAACACTTTATCCACAGTACAATTCTCAAAGACACAACTTCCATGCTCTGCTACATCACTTTTGATGGGCAATCAGCAAATTTATATTTATTTTACAAGACAGTAGTTACTGGAACTCTTCTAAAAACCATAGTAGCTTTACCTACAAAGCTGTGCCACTTATATTTTTAAAAGCTGCAAAGTACTAAACTCTGCTACCAATAAACTACACTTGATATAAAAGTGGAGTCGGTGGGGGTGGGGGGGGGGTTGTTGTTGAATAATGAATGTATTTTATTTTTATATCCTCATGCAAGCAGGAACTTGCGAAGAAGCCATCATTGGCTTATCAAAGCCGCAAGCTGACCGAAGTCAGTCTCTTAGATTCATATTTTAACTTCCATGTCAATTGTCGACAATTCTGTAACTGGACGACATACACTAATCTTGAGTGATTCCAACTTGGCACCAGCGTTAACCACTGAGCTAACACTCCGTGTAGGTATATCAATAATAGTAGGTATATCATGCTAAGCACGAATCATATGTGCTAAGATTCATATGGTATCTTATCAAAGTACTGGATCGCTACTCCTGGCCTTTCCGTATCAATTCAGTGTTGGCAATTTCTGGTTTCTGAATAGGAAGATGGGATTTGGTTCTCTCAATGGCTTGAAAACATCTAGTTTGTTAAAAAATCATAATTCAATTTTTTTCTTATGATCCAGACTACTAACTTCATGAATAGAAATTATAACATGAATCCATTGTTGTGCTTTATCTTGCAGGCCCATCCTACCATCCCCCCCCCCTCCCTCCCCAACCCCAAGTTTATAGACCATGGTAAGGCACATACCTTCTTCATTTAAAGGGCAAAGGAATTTTCCAAGGCGGGCATGGGATAGGGAGAGGGGGTGCAGAGCAGTTACTAGGGGATCTTGCAGTAAACATAGTATCTTAAATACAAAGTTTATACATTTGCTGGTTGGGAGATATTCTTGGGAGCGGTTAGGATGGGGGCGGGATGTGTGGGTAAAGATGTGGGTTGGCATGGATGAAATGTTGGCAAACCCTGAGAGAAAATATGTCTTCACACAACAGTTTCAGATGGGTGGAACTATATATATACTCAAATATATACTATTTCATATACAAATTACAGCATTCAGCTTGGAAGCTCTGTTTCTGGGCCTCCTTAGTAGTGGGGCTTGAACTCATTGTAAAGAGTCCCCCAAGAGCTTTCCTGACCCTTTTTTTTCTTCTATTTCCAAGGTATTAAGAACATCAAGTGCAGATCAATGTAAAAATGTGTGGGAAACATCTGAAGATCTGTTCTAGATATGGATAAACAGAATGGTTGGGTTGGGCCGTAATACCCAGTACGGTGACTTTTATTCACGTAACAAGAGAAAGAGATGGAGAAAGACAAATATGTTAATTCTATACTGCAGCCACAGTGTGTATTATGAGGTTACCTCTAGGCCCGCTTTCACAAAAAAAACAAAAAAAATTTTTTTAATCAATTCGTTTGAAGTAAGTCAGTACTGACAAACACATACCCAAAAACACTCTATTGTAAATATTAATAGCCAACTAAATCTATTTGTCCGAAAACATGAAAAAAAAGTAACAACTTGGTTACATGCAAAATACATGGCAGTTTAAAGCACGCTCTTAACACTGAACTTTGCACACATTTTGACTTATTGGTTGCAATTTGTTTCATAAACCTTCTACCTGTTTAAACAATCTCAAACCATACCACTCAAGAAAGAAAGAAAGAAAAAAAAATGAACACCAAGAAAGTGATCTAAATTCTGCCTAAAATGTTGTGCTTTGTATATATTTGTGTCTTTGTATTATCTTTTACAGTGAGGAATTTTTAAGTAAGATTGGCTTTTTATAGAAAATAACTTTCTTTTTGTCTTTTTTTGTTATAAACCAAATCAAAATTTTAGTAACAATGCAACCAATTTTTTGGAGATCTTCAAATTAATTCCATTACAATCATACAGGCAAATAAAATGGTAATACTTTTAGCTTAACACACACTAACAATGAAAAATACAATTACTAAAAAGACCCAACCTACCCTAATATAAAAATATTTAGAAGCAAAATTTACAAGATTATTTCTTTACTTTACCTCAATTTAGTGGGAAAACACTATTCATACCCAACCACCTTTCCCCATGAAAAGATATTTTTCTCTTTCATTTCAAAGTGCTACTTAACATTCCATAATCAATATTTTCCATTTCAAAATTTGTATTCTTCCCTATCCAAATTTACAATTTGAAATATTTTTTAAATATTCCACCAAAAGCTCCAAGTATTGTTGGTCAATGTTGTAAGAAGAAGCAACCAGGAGATGAACAAATAAGGACTTGTTTCCCAGAAATGGCAAACTGAATGTCTTCCAAAATATAAAACCCATATGGTTTAAGTGTTAAACTCCTATCAGAACCAGGAGAATGGTCCAGCAAATGATGCAGTCATCTCAAAATAGCTCAGATTTAATCTGTCGATTCTTTCAATGATGTGACATAATTCAGTATAGGCAGAATTCTTGCATACAGTTGCTGTGTTAGGATACCACGCAATGAAAAGACGTATCATACTATCAACTGTAACTTGTGGAAGTAGAGATGCAATACAGGTGTTCCTTGTGTTTCGCTACCGAAATTTCAAATGCAAATTATGAATTCACCTCTAGCTCCAAATGGTCCACAAAAAATGTCAAACTTTAACATAGCAATCAAACTTTCATAGCCAGATATGAGCACAAAATGGAAATATCTTTCATTACCTTTACATCCCTGATGAACTTTGACCATTACCTGAATCTTTAATACACCACACACTCTTCTTCAGAATAAAATGCCCCAAAGAAACAGAAGAAATGGTAAGATCTAAATGAAATCAAATGAATGTGCAATTCCTTGCAAACTCAGTTCAATGCAATACATAAGCATGGTTCTGGTTTTTCCCTTTGAACTTAAAGGAGAAGCAAACCCAATCATTATCTTTAGCTTACATGATCAAGATCTTTGTGATGTGTTTGGGGAAAGTTGTTTATTACAAGCATCTCTATTAAATATGCCAATAGATAAATGGTAGGGTTTGCTTTTACTTCACTGATCATCTCTTGGTAACACCTCACCATGTTAAACAGCTAACATGCAATCAAACACTTTGAAGATTCTTCCTTCCAAAATATTTCATGCCACCCATCCCCACAAAACCACTTATGTAAAAAATTGTTTACATGAATAAAAATATTAGCAGAAAAAGAAGCTTGATTCTACAATTAAGTACATTAGTTAATCAAAGCACCTTAATATAATTGAAGAAAACACTTTTTTTGTTTTACCTGATTTGAGAATATATAATCTTTTTGACCATTTAGTTTTAAACAATAAAAGGAAAAAAAAAAAACAGAGAAAATTTCATGATACACTGCATTATTTGGTAAAACCTATTGAGCATTGGGTTAGAGAATTGTCAAAACCATCCACAGCATATCTGGAAGAAAGCATTCACCACAGCAATTTCTTTGCTGAAAGCAATTCTGAATTTACATAATCTTTATTAGCTTCTTTTCATTTTATCACTTTAGAGGCATTTGTTAACCGCAATATAAATCTTTCATAATTAAAAGCGAGCCAACAGTGGGAGGTGATAATTTATTAGAGTATTTGCAGCAAAATATATGCAAGAGACAAAATATCCCCCTGGAAAATGCAGTAAATCCTCAGTGCACCCTGGGTCTGTCAATGAAGTTAACAAGAGGAAAGGTAA